>APFE031560133.1:881-24138 GCA_000404065.3 Pinus taeda | reverse complement strand
GGCACAATAGTAACAATATGGCGACTACATGAGTACATAAATATAATAAGGGGGTTGTACTAATAACAATAAGGGGTTACACTAGTAGTATAGGGGCCTAACATGTATTAGGCCCCTATACTACTAGTGTAGGGGCCTAACAGATTACCTAATAATACCAAGTTTTCCATAGAATGGATTCCTTTAATTTATGCATGTGTCAATTCCCACATAATGAATTGGGCCACTATCCTATCTGATAACCTAGCCACTACCATCTCCGAGTATCGTCAGAATAGATCCTCCTCCACAGAGAACCTTCCTCCATTTTCTTTCAATGCGTATATCATGGATTCCATCTGTTTTCTGCACTAAATTTCCAATCATGGGATGGAAATGGACTTTGCAGGACCCCTACCCTATCCATCTCAGTGATAAACATATTTGGGAATCCCATTATAAACCTCATTTTTATAAAGTATGCCATGTTGTTATTTTACCATTACATCAATTGATATTTAATAAGAAAGCCCCTAGGTTTTCCAAAGAAGCCGCTACAGACATTCTCATAGTAGGCAAGTATTTTGTTGAATAATGGTTTACATACATCATGCTTTTGGTAGTACAGTGGACCCGCATGTCCTCCTTTTGTATGTCTCTAATAAACTATTATCAAGAGAAATAACCCACTAGATTGTGGGAAAAGGCTTGACCAAGACCCTAAAAGATAACAAAAAGTCATTATTGCCATCTTTTCCCATTTGGTGTGGTTCCTTTTCATTAGAAAATTTCAACCATTCAACCAAGGAATCATTAAGCCTAGATCAGGCTCCATACTCTACTGAAGAGGCAATTCAACCCTAACAAGATAACACATAATATTACTACTGCATTGAAGATTAAGCCCTTTGACCATGAGGCTAATAATTCTGAAGACTTGTTATAGTTAGCTGAATCATTTGAACAAGCATTAGAGTGGGAAAGGGCCAATCTGAGTACTGAAAATTTTGAAAGCTTTTAGGAATTCTGAAACAAAAGGCTCGAAATAATTCCATTGCCGAGGACAAGCCTACACCCAGTGTAACTATCAATAATGAGGAACCAAATTCTCGCATAGACTCTCAAGTGGACACAGAGAAAGCACTGGATATAGGGAAAGCCCAAGATACCAGGAATATAGCGGAATCCAACAACAGGTCAGCCGAAAAGCAGGTCATAAGTGACTTGACTAAAGATACCAGTTCTGAGATCATAAGAAGCAGTTTGGACCAGGACTGGGAGAAATTCAATAAAATAATGCAAGACACTCCTAAGAAAACAGATGCCAAGTAAACCATGGAATATCACACTCCTATGCATACCGAGAAAATTACAGAGTCTCAGTCGATGGATGAGCAAGGGACAAGTTCGCAGCAGACATAAATCATTCCCGCTTTGCCCACATCGGAAATTGTCCTAAAGGTGACCAAAATTCCTCCTTTAGATGTGTTCTACAACCCACTTCACAAGGTTGTAGTAAGGAGACATAGGAAAATAAGGAGGGTAGAGATACCAGATATCCCACCTGGGAATGAGCCGATGGACATAGTTTGGAAGGATATTCCTTCCAATCCAGCTGAAAAATTGACTAGATTGTCACAGTTTACTGGGGCATATGAAAATTCCACTATGGATAAAGCTACAGAGATATCTATTTTTTAAACTAAAAGAGAAGATAAGATAGCGCAGCTCGAGCAACAACTACAAATTGAAAAAGAAAATGTGAACCAACAAGCTACTGAACAAATCGCTCAATTACAGCAGAATATGGAAGTGTTAAAGATAATCCATGAAGAAAACATTTCTGCGAAGAACATGCAAATTCAAGAATTGCAAGAAGCCATGGAAAAATATTAAGTTGTCCCTATTGTCGATGAATTCATCAAAGAGGCGCTAGAGCTAAATTCCGTTCTATAAAAATAGCAAGAGCAATTTGGCCAAAGAATGTTGCATATCACTCCTTACCTGATCACCAGTGATCAGTTAACGGTAAGGTGATTGACCAAAGAACTGAATTTAATGATTTAAATAAAAGGATCTTAGAATTCATTGAATGGTAAGAAACAAAAGAAAGAAGGAGAGCTAATCCGCCCGAGATTGAGGAGACACATAAGGACATTCTATTCATGGATTGGGATGCGCGGATTAAGCAAGTTGAATTAGTAGTGGAAAGAGCTGCAGGGGTGTCAAATAACATAGTAAAAGTAGTGAAGGACACTTTTCCCGCCACCAACCTGGTGAAAGAAGGTAACTTGAAAATATTGCCAGATTTTAATGACTTGCATAAAAGCTGGAAGGAAAGAGTGGAAATCGAAAGGGAAGAGATCATAAAGTTAGAAAACACTGACTAGGATGCATATTGGAAATACCTTGTCAAGCTACACAACCAAAGCATGACCTTCAACTTCTCATTCCATTCAACTCAACAGATGATGCCACTTCTCACTGATGTTATTTTCGGAGGACAAGTGAGAACACTGTTTGGGGCACCTCCTCAAGTGAAACTGATGGTCGACATATGTGATTTAAAAGAGAAGTTGGCAGATAGCAAGTCATTATTATAACCTTTGCGCATCAAGTCACTTTTATTTTTAGAGTTAGTTGACTAGTTAGGAGGAAGGTTATTTGAAACCTCCTCAAATTTTTTATAATCTATTTTTGAACATTAATTAGAATAGTATTTATACCCTTCTCATACATTTAGAGAAGGGTCCAGAATTTTATCAGAAGCATTTGCAAAGAATGCACTTCTGTAAGTTTGTGAATGCCTTGATGAAATTATGGAACATGGTCATTTCTTTCAAATATAAGACTACCTTCCTTTGTTGATGCACTATTGTATACTTGGAAGATAATTTCATCCGAAGAAAGGAGTTGATCTATGTCATTAGTCAAATGAGGAGAACTTCACACATATGGTACTTCTATCTTATATGATTAGTTATGTTTCTGTTTAAATAGTGATAACATTTCATTTTCATGAATTTTATATGAGATATGTTTTTTCTGTTATGTGTTAATTGCACTATTGTATGATGCCTAGCTGAAATTGTTTATTTTTCATATATAATCATCAGATATATGTGATATAGTTTATACATTTCTTTGACTAAATATTTACTCAAAGAAATTATCTTTACACGTTATCACCTCTGCTTAATGCGTGATTGATCTTTATTATCACATGTCAACGAGACATCTTTCTTAGATCACATATCACATAGAATATCCAGGTTTATATTAGATTAAGTTAGCTAGAGATTTGCATGATAGAATAGGCCATTTAGTTATTATTATCCTTAATGAATTCGCTTGAAAACCACACACTCTCATTTTAAAACCCACACTGGGAAACTGGTCCCATTATCCCTAATGGGAGCCACCACTTCAAACAGAAAAGGAGTTGTCTTTAAGGTCCGAACTGGGTGGTTATCCCCCTTGTTCGAGTAGCAGAAATTTGAGTCTTCAACACATTCACCGGTTGTAATTCAACTAAACAAGATGACTCGTGATGAGACCCCCTGTCTTTAGATTAAAATAATCTCAAGCCTTTACCCTGTTTTGGTATGCAGTATTGGTAATGTCAATCTATTATTTCCCTATGAAAATGGTAAGCAGGCTATTGATGAGACCTCTTATATTTTAAGTTTTAGTATATTTTAGAATTACACTCTAAAAAGAGAAAAGTTTACTGGATGGGGAGAACCTTTGGCTCCTTAAGGGTTTTGGATGACAATTATAGAGTTGAAGATGCTTATATGCAAATAGTCTTTACTTTGTTAATACTTTTCTTAACTGATAACTGAGTTCAAGAGGTGTAAACCTATTCTTCATATAGAAAATTAAATCAACATATTGGGATTCAGACTTGTTTATATTTACCTCAGGTATTTTCATAGTATTACTTGAATCTTTGTTTGTTGATATGTTGGAACCTCCTGCTAACATCCTGCAAAACCCTTGTACTTTGGTGATTTTAGCTGGTTTAATTTCAATGTCTTATTCCTGCAATGTTATCACCCAATTTTCCCTTTTCTCTCCTAATTATTTTTGCACTAGTAAATTTCTCACAGATGAGAATGGGACTATTACTTTAGTGTGTGTTTTAGGAAGAGAATGTCTAAAATGCTTTATAGATTTGAAAACAACAAAAGCTTGTTTTTCAACATCTAAGTCATTTGATTCAACGCCTTGCAAATTGGAGCTAAAGAAAGAGATTAGTGCTTCAATTTTTTCATCATTGATTTCTGTCAAAATGGCTACATATGATGTTTCGGAGGCCGATGTATATAAAATAAAATTATTAGAAAATTTCAGGGTTGCTAAAGAGGGACAATTTATAATTTCTTGTTTGATAAGATTGAAAGCTTCTCGCTCACTATGTCACCATTTAAAAACCAAATTTTTCTTGATCATGGATTGCAAGGGTAAAACAATTTTTAAAAAGTCAGGGACAAATATTTTAGAAAAAATTATCTGACCTAGGAAGGACTGCATGGAATTTTTGTTGTGAGGCAAAGAGATTTCAAAAATTTATCTTATACTATTAGGATATATGTGAATGCCATCTTTGGATACAACAAATCCGAGAAGTTTACCTTCGCTTAAATCAAAGTAAGACTTTTTTGGGTTTTGGGAAATTTTGTATTTTTTACAACGTTCAAATATTTATTTTAAGTTTTTTAATTGGTTATTGAGTTTCTTTGAATATACTACTAAATCATGTAAATAAATGATAATTGTTTTATTTACGAAACCTTTGAAAGTTATATCCATGGCTCATTGGAAAGTTGCACCAGCATTGATTAATCTAAACGACATCTTTTGATAGACGTATGTTCCCCAGTTGGCTATGAATGTGGTTTTCAGTTGATCATTTGGATGTAGAAGAATTTGATTGTAACCTAAAAATCCATTTAGAAAAGACATTAATTCTGAACCTGCAACTAATTGCGGTACCTGTTCCATAAGAGGTAATGTAAATTTGTCCTTCTGAAAAGCCTTGTTGAGATTTCGAAAGTCTATGCAAATATATATATCACTATTCTTTTTCCTGACTAGTACTAGGTTAGAAACCCATCTTGAATGTCTAATAGGAAAAATGATTTTGGCTTTAAGAAGTTTGTTTAAATCATATTTGATTTGATTCTCCAAATTTGGATGAATCTTTCTCAATTTCTATTGTACAAGATTTTCATCGGATATGATAGGAATAATGTGTTGTGTGATAGGAGTATCATATGTTTTAAGATCATCTAATTCCAAGAAACAACATTTTTATATCTTCTCAACAAGTGAATGAAGGCTAACCTTTCGTCAAGTGCAAAACCAAGACCTAGATTAATATTTTGTGGTTTTAGATCAGTTCCAAGATTTACTAATTCAAACCTCAATGTTGAAATTTGATGTTTTGAATTAGTTGGTTTCTTGAAACTTCCTTTAACATCATACAGATCCTCCAACTTAACTACAGATTTAGGTATGGGATATCATTTGTCTTTTGTCGATTGGCTTATTTCCATAACCTTGGCATGATATTGATCAAGATCAACAAGGCACATATTGGTCCATGGATTCCCCTCATATTATTCCAAGGATTTTTCCATGACTAGTACATCAATTGGCATCGCAACGAGAGGTTGATTCTATAAGAGGTGGTCAATAAGGTCATATTCGTTAAGTTGCCTACCTCCTACAATAGTGTGTAGTGTACACATTGGCTAGAGGGATGTCTCATAAAATTATGCTCCTTCCTAGTCCTCTATCCATAACGGTAATCCATGCTCAATATAAGGCTAAGTAGGTGGATACGATATGAGCTACTTTGAGAGATTCCTATTCTTAAGGGTCATGTTCTAAGTGCTACAACTAATGTAGGAATTAACAATGGCCAACCAAGGTATCCTTAGGATGAGAGGGTAACCATTAAAGTTTGTTTTGGGCTGGAAGACAAGGAAATGTTTCAGATACTCCAAAGAGTCGATACAGACCATCACATCCTCCAGAAATCCTTCAAGGGATATTGTGGACCTGTCTCCAAGCTATAGTGTTGAAGGGGTCTTTCTCAAAGTTCCTTTTAGATTGAGCTTAAGTATAGTCTCCTCAGTCATGGAATTGATTGTAGCCACAAGGTCCATCAAGGTATTAGGTACCACAATTATATTAATGTGAACCTCCACTACTAGGCTAATAGGATCCAAGTACTTTGGGGAGATCACCCTCCCAATAATTAGATCAAGAAGTTGCCCAACAACATTGATAATGCGGGAATCTCTTGCTCTTCTCCCAGTAATTTTAAAAAATTATCCCTTGATAAGCTTGTTGTAAATGGGGAAATCTTTAATGGCATGGAGAAGGGGTATTTTAACACGAAGGTTCTTCAATTCTCCCAAAAGTTCTACATCTTTTGGGATGTGTTGTTTAGGTTGGAACAACCTTTTAGGATAGGGAAGTGCATTGGCTTGATGTGTACTATCTTCCTTCTTTTCTTCAATATCCTTAGGTGGAGAAGGTGGGTAAGCATTTGGAAGTACCTCCCTAGGCTGAAGGTTGATCTCTTGGATTTCCACAACATAAGAAGGATAGGATGTTTCCCCACTATAAACCTATTGTTCCTTCTTATTATTAAGGTTTTGATTGGGTTGCACATTTTTTTAGGTTTCTTAGGTGTGTTGCAGGGACGTAATTGTGGTTTAGGTTGAGGAGTAGGCATTTATTCAGGAGGTTGGGCTACCTAAGGAGTCCATCCTTGTGAGTCATTTCCCCATTGACGAGGTTGAGATTGATATGGCTAGAAAGGTGGGTTAATAGGATGAAGAGGATATTGAGGACCATAAGAACAAGGAGAGGGAATGGACCAAGATGGATGAGTTAGAGGGTACCAAGTCTAGAAAGGTGCATTCTAGTTTGAATTTTAATAAGGATATTTTACATCTTTCATGCCTTGTTGATAAGGTCGAGGGCCTTGGGGCCTCCTCTAGTTGATGAAACATAGTTTCTACGGGCTATTTGGAGCCCCTTGGTACACAAAATTTAGGCTTGTATAAGAGGGGAATTTGTTTGTTACATGGTTCTCCTCACAGACAAAGCAGGCATCTATGGTGTTCAACGGGCATCGTTTCTACGATTCCTGCATCTAGGGAAAAATAAGGCTATTGTTGTTTTTTATTCCTCTTTCTTCCTTTTGAATTTGCATAGTATTCGTATGCAAGAAAAATGTATGAAACATTTTGCTCTAAAAGTATTCCAACATACTCCCTATCTCATATTTGATAGTTGATGTAGAGGGAGAAGAGTTGACCAGGCCTTGACTGGACCTACCTTTCTTCCTAGTATCCTTGGAATGATTCTTGAATACATTCTTCTTGTCATCATAGGTCAGATGGTATATATATCTCCTCCAAAATCATATTGAGGGTCGCCATTTCGTCCTCCTTAATCCATCGGATAAGTATAACATTGAGTGATTGATGATCAAGGGTACAGTTATCCCTCCTATAATTGAGCTGGAATATTTCCTTATAGTCTTCCAAGGACTCATTTAGCCTTAGTGTCATTCTACAAGTTTATTTTTTTGTCTTCTTAGACCTATAATGGTACCTATAATCCTCATTAGAGGCTTGTTTCATTTGTGCCCAGGTAGATATGCTACCTCTAGGTAGACTCATAAACCAACACACAGTTTCATCCTTGAGGGGGAAGGGAAACAACTTCAACATATGTTCATCACAGGCATAGTCATAGGTCCTACAAACTACAACAAACTCAAATAGAAATGTTTTAGGATACTCAAAGGCTAAGACATGGAAATGTGGAAGGGAAGTAGGGCATATATTCTTCATCATAGCCTCCCCATTGGTCTCTCAAATAGGAAAGAACTCATTTTTCCTATTTTCAATGATGTTTTGGATAGGTTATATGGGCTCTTCCTCCCCTAAGGGTTCTTCAAAAAATTTAGGTTTCTCACATAGAGGATTTTATGACTCCCTTATGGTCAGAGATGGAAGTTCACAGTCATCAAAGAGGAAGGATGACTAACTGCTTGAGGGAGTTGGGATTTTTGGTAGTAATTTCCCTTGATTATCCCTACTCCTATGAGGAATGAAAGAACTAGTTTTATTTTTCTTTGTTTTCTTCTTTATTGTTTTATCTTTTTAAAACTAGAAATTCTAATGAAGAACACATGATGGAATAAAAAAGAAAGGTAGCCTCTAAGTAGATACAACACCTACTTGGACACATCCCTAGAAATGGCCCAAAAAAGTGATAAGCCTTAGTATCACAACAAGATTGTTGAAACTCCCAAGGCTACCAACTTTAATTTTTAACCCAGGGTTCATACAAACTTAAGAGGTGATAATGTTGTATGCACATTAGGTCAAGTTATACTCATTCCATCTTCAAACAATGGACTAGATCAAGGCATACAAAACCAACTCTTTTAGCCAACTCGGGGAAGGAAATTGCATGAAAAAAAAGTTCTATTCTAACTACAAGAATGAGAAACAATTGCTCTTTTTGCATAAATGGAAAATGTCATTAATCAAATGTGAATATCATCCATAGTTGCAAGAATGTAAAGGCTATGCTAGTTGAAGGAATGAAATGTACTTGTATATTTGTGTATTTTAAGCCTTGTGCCACTTGCAACAATGTGAATCATTAGTTTAATTGTAGAATGTGAAAAGTTTCTTTGTAAAGAAATTAATCCTATGCAAGAACAACACCTTGTAATTAAAAATCCTAAGAGCATGAATTCAAAGAAATATGCCTAATATAGTTTGCATGGGAAAATCACCCTGTTAGTCACTATGTTGAAGGGACTTGGCTGGAGTAACAAAACTCATATGCATTTCATTAGAAGATCGTTAATATCATTCAATTTAGAAACTTCTCACATAATCATAATTGCAGAAATGTATTCACAGTGAGAAAAATGTAGGTTCAAAGTGGCCTTGGGTCTTCCTCAATCATGGACTTAGAGACTAGGGGTCAACATTCAAGCCTAAGAGGAAAAAACAAAGTGTTTGGAGCAAATCTAGTCAAGTTTATGGATTGTTGCAGGATTTCTAAAGGATTCTACATGATTGCCCTATTTTGCTACAGGATTGATTCTATGAGAATCTTGAGGGAGAAAAAGGTGGTTTGAAGGTAGCAAAGGGTAGGTAAGGGTATATGAGGGTTATTTGGGGATTTTTCTAATCCCATTACCTCTTAGAGGCTCATCTTGCAAAAAACAAATGCACGCATGTCTCTCAATTAACCCAGAAATATGGTCTTAGTGAAAAACAATTGAGGGTAGTGTGGGATGAGAAGGAAGGATTTGATGATAAAAAAAGGAATTTAGGATGCATATGCCAACCTTGCAAGCCACTGATTTTATTTTCATACCAAAAAAAATCCCTTTTCTTGCACTCAAAATAATAATCAAATTATAGTAAAATAAGCTAAGCAAGAAAGGATGAGTCAAATTTTATGAAATCAAGAAAAGAAGGATCCTATTTCATTAAGAACTAATTTTCCTTACAGTATGCATCTAACCTACATAAATGAAAACTTGAGAAAGATGGTTTTAACTCCTAGATTGCAGAAAAATAGTATGTAAGACACAATGAGCTAAAGCCTAGAAAATTAGAAAGGAAAGAGACCACATATTTTTGGCTTGCTACTATAGAATCCTCAACCACACTTCCCACAAGAGAGGTGGTAATCAATAGCAAATAAACTTCTACTCAAACAAGGAAGGAAATGTTCCTACTAAAACAATGCACAAATAAGATACATAAAGAGGGACCAGAGCCTTTGGGTTGGGCCCTAACCCAAGGGGAACAATCTCAAATGTGAAGAAAAAATAGACATTTCATTAACATAAAGCAGAGTTTAGATACATCATGGGAATAAGAATAGAAATGATGGTCTTGAGTACTTGGGTATTTGTAGCCCTCCTCGCTTCAAAAATTCGAATCCTAATGAGATCTTGGGCTTATTGATTTATACAAAGATGATTGAGGGGAAGCCTCCATGGAAAGATTGTTGCTTCACTCCAAAATCTCAAGAAAACTGGATGTAGGTCCCTCAGATCCTCACATTCACTTGAGTTCAATGACTGCCAATAGTCCTCAGAGTTGTAGATGAGTAACTTTAGGGATCACTTCAAGACAAAAGAGAGTAAATGCAAGGGATCATAAATGTACTATAAATATTTTTTTCCAACATATTAACTGCATTAAGACACAAAGCATGACAAACATCCTTTAGTCTTCCTATTAAACACATTATGGCTAAAGATATGTTAATTAATGCGAGAAAAGAAGAGATTATAATATGTAGGTGGAAAAATGACCTTCTAATATACCTTTTGATGGTACCCATCAACTACTAAATAACATAATTTTGCTTATTGTTTGTTACTTTTTGTCCTTCAAATTTACCTTGTATATAAACCCTAACTTTTTAGGTAATCAACCCTCTATTAATTTAGAAAGCAGTATTTCTACCTCCAAATTGCACATTCATCGTTTTGAAAATTTTGGTTAACAATGTTGTAATACAAAATTTTAATTTCAGCCATTTATGAATAAAAAATATTCTAATATAACTCTTAAAAAATAATCTCAACCATTTTTTAATAATAAAAAAAATATTCCAATATAACTTTGAAATAAATAATAAATTTGAAAATATTGAAAAGAATTCATTAAAATTCTTTAAATCACTTTCTGTGCAGCTTTAAAAATATTTATATTAGGTTATATTGCTATAATAATCCCATGTATCACATATTTTTACAAAATAGTAAAATTATCCATTATTGTATGTTGTCACATAATGTTTCGAAATAATTTAACTAACAGTTTCATTAAAAAATAAAAAATAGTAATAACAAAAAAATTAACATTGGGCATAAATAAAATACTTTAATTTCCACTTTAATTTTACATAATAAAGAAATAAAATAATTGAAAGTAAAAAGAAAAAAAACAATTTATTTTTAATTTAAGGGAGATATGTAATTTGTTGACTACTTAATATGAAGTTGAAAGAAAATAATATTATTGATATTACATGATATGTAATTCATTTTATTTTCAGTTTACATGTAATATTTAAAATAAAAATATGTTAATAAAAAAAAGCATTATTCCTAAGCCAAATCAAGACTCCACCCTCCAATATTTACCATATATCTCAACATTCACCAATCAAGGATTCCTAGGCTTGATCGAGGGCACACACCTCTAGGCTTTACTGTATATCCCACCATTCACCAGTTGAGGATTCTTATGCCCATCGAGGCACAAAAAACTGGCTTTACTGCAATCCTAGTCTAGTTTAGGGATTCCTAGTCTTTGTGCTATTTATTTCGAAGACCACCTCACTCAGTTTCAAAACCATCAGAAAATATAGATTAACCAAATAACAAAGAACCCATGAGACCATGGCTATTCAGAAATTGCAAGTCAAGGTTGAAGAATGCTATCACACTTGGAAAAACTAATGCCAATGATAGAAATAGAACTAAATACACACATGAATGTTCCATGCATGCCAAATCAAGATGGGAAATCACGCATTCAAATATATACTTGTAAAAAATACCATTGTAGTTTCTTGATGCTTCTCTTCATTTCTTGATCTTTGCTTTACTGGCGCTTCCTTTATTTTGTTTATCTAATGCTAAGTGTCCAAGAGTGATAGAGATAGAGAATAGAGAGAGAGCTCCAAAACTAAACTAACAAAAGGTACTGGCTGATCCTTAGAAGCCTTTTTATTAATGGTACCCCTATTTTATTAAATTTTCCATTATTTTCCTTCATTTTCCTCCTCACATGCAGCCTATGACCTTTCACCTTCCTTTTTTCCTAATTTCCATTATTTTCATAAATAAAATGCCAATTAATGCCTCATGCCTTTCCAAATCCTTTTACATTGCCTTTTCCAATTTCATTTAGCCATAATAGACTAAATGAACACCCACACTAGGACGTTTTTCCCAACACAGCTTGGAATATGTGTCCCATGCCCTTGGTTATTATTTTTCCTTTATTAACTTTATTACATGGAACTTTTGCTAGGACTATTACAAAACCCCCCGCTTGGGGGAACAATGTCCTTGGTGTTCAATCACACCTACAACCAACAAGACTATTTAAAAGAAAATGTACTCGCCATGGAGCTTTATAACTTAGCTTGATGTAGTATTTATAATGATGAACTGGCTTAGAAGAAAACCAACATGAAAAAATAACAACATGACAACCTTAACGAGATGACACTCATACTTCTTATTAGAGATTTATAACACAAATCATGGTGGTATTTCTATCCATATACATATGTACATATACCAAAATGTCAGACCAAAACATATGTCAAAAACATTCACTCAATTAGTGAATAGAGAAGGATACACATCTTGAATCTGATCCTCCATATCCCATGTAGCTTCATTGGGCCCAAAGTGCTTCCACTACACTTTAAGTTGCTCAATTGCTCGGTTTTAGAGCATAATCATCATTTTCAGCAATATACACTGAGGTTTCAACTATAATTCTCTATCTAGATCCTCCTGCAATACAAACCACTCAATCACATGATCAACATCTTTAACATACTTCTTAAGAAATGACACGTGGAAAACATCATGGACTTTCACTATTAGAGGCAGTGCAAGTCGATAGACTAATTTTAAAATCATTTAAAGAATCTTGAAAGGTCCACAAAACTAATATTCCAACTTGGCACATGATCCAATCCTCAAGGAGCTCTTCTTGTGCTTTAGGTGCAAATACACATGTTCCCCAAACTGAAACTCCTTAAACAACCTGTTGCGATTTGCATAAATTTTATGCATGTGTTGTAATGTTTTGATATTCTTCTTGAATACCTTCATTTATTGTTCCATCTCTGCCAACATATCTGGTATAATTAACACCATGTTCACTTGATCACTCCAACTAATGGGAGTATTACAACTCCGCCCATAGAGTGCCTCAAAAAAACGCTTCGTCACATATTCCTGGTACCCATTGTTGTAAGAAAACTCAACCAGTTAAAGATACTCTTCCCACTTTCGTTGTTGATTCACAACATACATCCTTAACATGTCTTCAAATATCCCATTAACCCTCTCTATCTTTCTATTTGTCTACCGATGATAAGTTTTGCTGAAGGACAACCCTGTACCCAAACTTGAAAACAACTCCTCCCAAAACTTTGAAGTGAACTTGGCATCCCTATCTGACACAATCTTCTTTGGTAGACCATGCAACCTCACTACATCTCTGATGAATATCTATGGAACATCACTAGTTGAAAGCATAGAATTTATTGGAATGAAGTGCGCTACCTTTGTTAAGTTGTCCACCACAACCATGATGGAATCATGTTGTCCAGATTTCCTCAGTAAACCTATAATGAAATCCATGAAAATGACCTCCCACTTCCACTCTGGATCCATAATTAGCTGTAAGAGTCGACATAGATGCTTACATTCTACTTTCACCAGTGGACAGTCCAGACATCTAGCCACAAAAATTTCCACATCCTTCTTCAAATTTGGCCAATGATAAAACTTCTTTACTTTTGTCAATGTCTTCTAGTATCTTGGGTGACCCAAGCACATTTTTACATGAAACTCTTGCAAGATAGTCTTATTGAGTTCACTATCATTCAACACATATATCTTGTCCCTAAATCTGACCAAACCATCTGATGTAAGATGATAGTCCACATACTAGCCATTGTACCCTACTGTAACCTTTTCATAAGCTCCATGTACCTACTAGCTTGTTGTCTTTCCTGTAATATCCAATCTTGCAAATCTATCCCATAAGAACTCATACTTGCTATGTAATTCATTTGTGTCCTCCTTCTTAGAGCATCACAACCCTGTTATCTTTCCCCTTGATGTACCTAATCTCAAAGTCAAAATCACTAATCATGGCCGACCATCTAGCTTTCCTAACACTCAGATTCAACTAGTCAAATAAGTATATCAATCCCTTGTGATCACTCATCAATACAAACCTCCTACCAAGTAGGCAGTGCCTCCAAATATTCAATGCATGGATGATCGTTTCCAACTCAAGATAAAGTATCAGATAATTCTTCTCATTCTCATTTAGTTTCCATCACTCATAGCACACTACATGTCCTTCCTACATAAGGACTCCACTAAGTCTTCTCTTGCAAGCATGGAAAATTTTAGGGGCTAATATTCGTAAATGGGCTAATTTTCCGTGGTTTTCCTAAAAAAAATATTCACCAATTTCCATTTTTTCCTAAAATGATTCACCAAAATCTTACAATACAAAATTATTTGACCTTAACAATAGCCAAAATTTTATATAGACTGATATAAAACCATTTGAAATATAAATATTTTACAGTTTTCATATTAGGGATTAATAAGATTTGCCAAGGTTTCTAAACTTTAAGATAAAATTCCAGCCTAAAATTTTTCCCTACTTGCAAGCATCTATACACACCAAAAACACTTTGTTCGAATCTACAATCCTTAACACTGGAGCATTTGTTAACAACTTCTTCAATTTCTCAAAAGTGGTTGCACATTCCTCTATCCATTCAAATTTCTTACCTTATCTTTGTAGTGATGTAATAGGATATGCAATTGGAGTGAAGTTCTTCATGAACCTCCTATAATACCCTACTAGCCCCATTAATGATCTTACCTCATCCACATTTCTAGGACCTTCCGACTCCATGATAGCTCTTATCCTCTTTCGATCTATTGTTATGCCTTCCTTAGAAGAAACATGTCCAAAGTAATGTACCTATGTCTGAAATAAACTGTATTTTCTAAGCCTTACTTACAAATGTTTCTCTCTCAGTAATCTCAACACTGTTGTTGAGTGCTCGTCATGCTCTTCCTCATTTTTAGAATATATCAAAATGTTAATGAATACAATAAAAAACTTCTCCATATAAAGACACAATACGCTATTCATCAAGCGCATAAACATAGCTAGAGAATTATTCAAACCAAATGGAACTACAATAAACGTATAAGGATCATACCTAGTCCTGAAATTGTCTTGTATGTGCCCTCTTCCTCGATGTGTACTTAATGGTATCCTGATCGCAGATAAATTTTCAAGAATATTATTTCTCCCTTCGACTGATCAAAAAAGTCATCAATCCTCAGCAATTGATACCCTTTCTTGATGGCCACCTTGTTTAGCTACCTATAATCAATACATAACCTAAGAGTACCATCTTTCTTCTTTAGAAACAACACTAGTGCAGCCCATCGGGATACACCTGGCCTAATGTATCCATTTTCAATGATTTCCTTTAATTGTAACTTTAGCTCTACTAATTCTGGTGTGCTCATCCTATATGGTGTCTTTGATGCTAGTGATGCCCCTAGTACCAACTCAATGGAGAAGTCCACTTCCTTATGAGGTGATAAATCTGAAATATTTGTTGCAAACACATCCTCAAATTGCTACAAGATCCAGTACCTGCTCAATACGTTTGCATCCTCAACACCATTACCTTTATCACTAGAAAGATGCACTACAAATAACACACACCCTTTTCTATGACTATGCTTTGCCTACATACCTGTCACCATTCTAACTGATGTTTCCTTCTTCTTACCTTGCAATATCCTTTATTCTCCATTTTCATCCATACACTAAAATGGCCTTGTCATAAAAATCCATTTTGGTCCTATGAAGATAAAACAAATCCATACCCAAAATCATACTATCTAATCTTGATGGGAATACATTCAAATGTTTTTAGGTAGGCATTCAATTCAACTGAAATGCAAAATCTCTTACCCTCTCTTATTTGTACCTCTAGCCAACTCCACTAACTAGGATTTTGCATGCACTTCTTTATTCAAACCGCACTTATCCACTAGGTCACACCTAACATAACTATAATTAGATCTAGAGTCATTCAAAATAGAAACAAAATGATCACAAATCTTATCGTCCATCTCGATAACAATTTCCAAGTGATCTGCCTTCCTATTATCCAAAGCTGCATAAATCCATGGATTACTCTGCCCAACATCCCCAAATATCTGCGCTTCCTATGCACTATAAATCTGAGGCCTACCACCCCAATTTTGTGTCCAATCCCTCTTAAGGTTCTCCTGACTACATGTGCAACACTGAAACCATTCTGTACCATCACCTTTATTTTGTTTCCCTCCATGTTCTGGCCCATTAAACTTCTTGTAAGGTGCAACATTTTATTTATCACCTCCATCCCGAGCCCTTGTTCTTTTCAACTCCCATTTACCTTTACTTTGTCTTTCCGTTTCCAACCTTGCTGAGATTACATCTCGCAATTTCAATTCTCATAACAATGCTTAAAATTTCCAATAACTTCATCAAGTTACTAAGCATCATCATACTCAACCCAATCTTTAAATGCTTATGGAAATCCACTGAAAAATATCTAACTTTGGCCTTCTCATCCTTAATATATGGTACATACCTCAATAACTCAAAGAACTTGGTCGTATACTCCTCACCTATTATTGATCCCATCTTTAGCTCATAAAATTCCTTGCCCTATTGTTGTAATACCTCTTTTACAGGTACTTCTTCCTTAAAAGTATCTTGAATTCATGCCAACAAAAATCCTTTGTCCTAATGTCTCTAACCTGATTCACATATTACCACCAAATGTTTTCTTTCACTTTGAGGCTAGAAATTTTGGCCTTCATGTTCTCTATGAAATCATGTAGATCAAATAATTTCTTCATACAAAGAAGCCATGCCTTCGCATCTTATTGCTTAGTAAAATCTCCATCTAAGATAGGTGGCTTTTCTTCCTTGAACTCATCTCAAAAATATCCCTTATCACTCATCCTGTAAGGATGAGAATGATGATGGTCGTAGTGCATGTCAGAACCAGAATTAGAATAGAACCTATGTACATCACCTATCCTATTCGAAGTATCCAATATTGTGCCATGTTTTATCATGTCATCCCTATCCAACCTGTGCCTAACAAGAGATCTGCTACCATATGCCCCATTGGTTATTTCCTCCTTCCCATGGCTGATCTGAAGCGGTCCTTGTCTCTGCAATTTTGACAAACTATGAAGGATTACCACATTGAATTCTGCTTGTTTAACATGTGCCTAAATGATCTTGTCATTATATGCCTTGTAACTTCTTATTTATGCCTTCAAGATTCTCAATGTGTGTGCTAGTCAGAAGAATTCCCAACATTACGCATCTCATCTCACCCATGGGGAGCTTCTCATGAACTGTAGTCTGCCATCTTGCTAGTCATCTTTGATCTCTTTCCTGAAAGTACACCATGTGAGCTAAAAGAAAAACATAACATAATAAAGATACCTCAGTATAGTTTAGGGGATGACAATTCATCTGCAATATCAACTAGGTTAGCACGATATATTTATAATCATAATCACATCATCATATAACATCTGTTTAACCACTATCTATTTATCAATGCATGACCATACCGACCACATACCAAGACCTCATGCATGACAACTACAACCATATCAATATTTGCATAGAAATATATAGGCACTGGCATACATAACCAATGCATAACTCACATACACTCATGACGACCACATCCAACAACACACCATCCACTTCCACATGGCGACACCACTGCAACCATGACCACCACTATGCATACAAAACAAGTACATAGAGTACAATAATAGAGAACATGTATATACAACTGACATGAATGCATGAACAACAGACCTCCCACCCAGTCTAAGGGTGAACCATGCTCTAATACCACTCTGCGACACCCTTATCCGACATTTACCCAAGATAATTGCTCCACTATGGTAAACATGTGACTAGAGGCTATTATGATTCGACTCAACTCTCCAAGTAAAATTAAGGAAGTGGAACCGACAAACACAACCAAACTAACTTTTCCTAGAAGCTACTGAACCTGCAGGAGGTAACTAACCCTTCCAAGTGCTTAACTCGTAAGACAACTTAGATTTTCATTGTCTTATAGCTTCAATCACTCCCGTGACAAGGAATGCATATGACTAAAGCCTTCCAATCACTTCCACAACAAGGGCATTCCAATGACTATGGACTTTTCTAGATAGTTCTGGGCCAATGACTATGAATTATGTGCCACTTTTTTAGTGAAAGGACTTAGGCCATTTCCCAAAACTTCATGAAACCTTCAAAAATGATAAATGACACTAAAACTAAGGTACTAATGCAAACACTTGACCAATGACTTGACTGGACCCCCACTAGCCATGATAAGGATTTCGTCTAACATGTCACAAAGATGCAATCTACAGATCATACAAACATATATGAGCATAGGGGTCTCATACTTATCTCAGATTTGTAGAGAATCATTGTTGCCTTATCACAATAACTGAATTATCGTCAATTAGGACATATATACATTGTACATTCATTTTCTAATCAAAACATGATGAGAGTCAAACATCAAGTATGCCATAAAACATAATCATGTAACGAACATGTAAGTGATAGAAATAACAAGGATATAACAAACATAAGAATCACATATAAACCATTACATTTACACATGAAATACCAAGGAGAAAGAACTCTTATTATTGAATTCAAAAGCCAACCAGTTTTGGGACTTTCATGAACCAATCGACCATAGATTGGTTGACCAAAATCTTTCTTTTAGCCAGCCACCCCTATTCCATATTCCAAGAATGAATTATGGACTCAAAACCAAACCAAGTGAGGTTTCCTTAAGCTTTACCACAATCCCCACTGGATCACAATGCCCTAAAAAAGCATGGATGTACACAAGATTTCTCCACCTACACCATGAGGAATTTTCTTCTCTCCTAGTTCCTAGGCTTTACCATATATTCCTAGGCCTAACCAAGACTCCACCCTCCCTTCTTTATTGTATATCTTGCCATTCACTACTTAAGGATTCCTATGCCTAATCGAGGGCACACACCTCTAGGATTTACCATATATCTCACCATTCACCAGTTGAGGATTCCTAGGACCACGAGGCACACAAAATACAACTTTACTGCAATCCAATTCTAGTTTACGGATTCTTAGGCCTTGTTTTCTTTCTTTTAGAGACCACATCACTCAGTTTCAAAACCATTCGGAAATCTAGCTTAACCAAATAATAGAGAACCCATCACACCATGGTTATCTAGAAATGGTAACGTAACGTGGAAGAACACTGTCACACCTAGAAAAACCCATGCGGATGACAACAAGAGAAGCAAATACACCCATGCATGTACCATTCATGACAACTTTAGCAAGGAAATCACACATGCAAATCAATACCTGCAAAAAATCCCATTGTAGCTGCTTGATGGTTCTCTTCTTTGCTTGATCCTTTCCTTGTTGGTCCTTCCTTTTCTTTCTCGATCTAATGCTAGAGTGATCCAAGAAAACTATAAGTTTCCAAGAGTGAGAAAGAGAGAGAGAATAGAGAAAAAGCTCCAAAACTAAACTGACAAAAGGTACCAACTAATCCTCATAAGCCTTTTTATTAATGAGCCATCTATTTTCTTTAATTTTCCATTATTTTCCTCCTCACATACAACTTGTGACCTTTCACCTTCCCTTTCTCCTAATTTCCATTATTTTCACAAATAAAATGCCAATTAATGCCTCATGCTTTTCCAAAGCCTTTGCCATTGCCTTTGTCAATTTACTTTATCCATAATAAACCAAATGAACACCCACACTAGGATGTTTTTCCTAACAGTAAACTTGGAATACATGTCCCATGACCTTGGTTATTATTTTTCCTTTATTGACTTTATTACATGGAATTTTGACCAGACTGGTATAGTTGGTCAAAAGAAACATAGGTCCATCTTACCTAGAGGAATCAAATCTCTAGTACTGCAAACATTTCTCATGTTTTAACATTAGAAAGGGGTTTATAGGCAGATGCATATATTTCCTAAAGCTTTATACTTAGAAAGAGATGCACATTTTGAGAGATTTGATCCCTCTCGAGGCTTGATAGATCTGAAATTAAAAATTAATATAGATCTATATTAATGTGATATTATTTACCTTTTTATTGAATGAGATTAATAAGATTAAAATAATTAAATATAATGTGTCATTATCACATCATTGTAATAAATATAAATATAAAAAAATACATATAAATATGAAATAAAATTTCTTTAAAAATTAAAAAACAAATCTACCAATAAACAAAATCTAATAAAATATATATATATATATATATATAATGCTTTTCAAAAATATTTAAAATTCAAATTTAAAAACTTTTAAATTAAACTTATCCAATGCAAAAATTTAAAGAATGAGTAAACATTAATATAAATGATGACTTCTTATCTTAACGAACTTTATTTTTAACCCCGAATTTCTATATAGATGCAAAACTCATCCTTGTACTAAATTTGTTTGAACCAAAATATAAGAAGTGACATCGCATATCTCACACAAGGCAAATTTAATTGTATGGAAGGGTATTAAGATCATATTTTAAATATTTAGGGCAATATCATTGTACATCCAATCAAATAAGTTTTTCCGCAAAAGTTTGTAAAAGTTTAATTCTTATTGCTTTCAAACTCACAAACAAAATGACATGATTAATTATATATATGATTGTAAAGGTTTAATTGTTATTGCTTTCAAACTCACAAACAAAATGATGTGATTATGGTTATTATATATACATATATGATTGGGTCTTTATATGGAAAAATATCAATATATTGAAAGCAATAATAAAAAGATTTAATAGTTTATAATAATTCATTGCTTTATAAGTATTAATTGTTTTGGATGTTACAAAAAATATTTCTATAAAGCAATAACATATAGTACTAATTAATATTTTTTTAACAACTATTGAAAAAAAAAAATATTAACAAAAGGTAAGGACCATACTACAATGAAATCTTTGTGTAATATTGCTTCCTTGAATCTTATAAATCATGAGGCATATGTTGAAGTTAAAGATGCGCCTACTAAATATTATTTAATATACTAAGATTTCATTGTATTTTTTATTGACTTAAAAGGAAATGGTTTATATTTCATTAGCTAATATGAAGTTTGTCGATTTTGTTCTTTGTGCAGTTAGTAAAAAATATATGGAGCGATGACTTTCATCACTTCAAGAGCAATAAAAACAAAGTTATTGAGAAAAGGACTCCAACACTCAAAGAGATTTGGTATCAGTTGTGGAATTAGCGAACATGGCTTGCTCTGTGCTATTGGGTATTGGGCACAACTTTCTTGATCTTGTATAGAAGAAAGAAAATTTGCATTTAACTTATACTACATTTACAGCGAAATTTCCAACATTCAAGGCACACTTTCCATCACGTTTGAACAACAAATTATAATAGAGTATCACACTTTTCTTATCATATGTAAATGCTTCTGTATGCAACAACGGTGGCTTTTATTACTACAAGAGTAGTAAAAACAATTCTATTGAAAAACAACTCCAACATTGACATAGATTTGGTAGCAACTGTGGAATTGGTGAGTATTTCTTACTCTTTGTTGTTTGCTATTGGGCATAGCTTTATTGAACTTCTTAGAAGACTGTAAATTGGCATTTAGCTTATACTACATTACCCATGAAATTTCCAACATTTAGGGCACACTTTGCATCACATTTGTAGAAAAAATTAAAATACAGTATCACACTTTTTTTTATCAGATCCAAATTCTCCTATATGCAACAATCAAATTCATAAGGGAGCCTCAACATCGACTGACAAGGTTCGATTCCAAATGGGATTAAATTTCAAGTTGTTTGGTTGAACTCTGGAAGCTTGTCTGATTGAGATGACATTAATTCATTATCATGGAAATCACATGTATGGTATCATGTTGGCTTGTGTGCCACCATTTCCATAGATAATACATTCAAGTTATAAGTACTAAACATGTAGATCTAGCCTTCCTATCATCACATGTACTAAACATGTTGGATTGTAGTAGATCTAGGTACTAAACCAACAGGAGTGCTCGATGAAGAGTGGAAGAAGTTGGATCGGAAGGCAAAATTCACAATACGATTACGTGTCTCAGATTCAATATTGTTGAATGTATCAGGGGAAGCTACGACGAAGGCTTTGTGGGAAAAGTTAGCGACTTTGTACCAATATAAGTCTCTGGTGAATAAACTGTTCTTGCGGAAAAAGTTGCATAACTTGACGATGAAATATGGAGACTCAGTGACATAGCATCTGAATGCATTTAATACTATGGTAAGTCATTTAGCATATGTTGATATTAAAATTTTAGATGAAGATAAGTGCATCAGTTTGTTGTTTTCTCTACTAGATTCGTGGGATAGTCTGGTTATTGCAATAGGTAGCAATGCGACTGCCCTTCAGTTTGATGAAATAGTCTCAGCCTTGCTGACGGAGGAGATGAGAAGGAAAAATACGGAGAGCTAGAATGGTGATTCCTTGTCTGTACGAGGACGGTCCTAGAACAAAAACAAAAATAAGTCATCGAGTGGGAGATCTAAATCTCCAGGAAAGCCTGTAAAGGTGGTGTTCTGGAAATGCGGAAAGGAAGGGCACTTCAAAAGGGACTGTAAATCTAAAGCTCCTGATAAAGGAAAGGGATCTGATGATGCCCCTTCTGTAGTGGCAAAAACCACCTAAAATGAAGGTGGGGATGTGTACTTGGCTTCTTCAAGTACACATGTAGATCACGAGGCATGGTTGATTGACTTAGGTGCATCCTTTCACTTCACTCTCCATAGAGAGTGGTTCTGCGAGTATGAGAAATACAATGGCAGTGACGTCTTCTTAGGGGATGATAGGAAGGCTAGAATCATTGGTCGCGGAAAGGAAAAGTTGAAGTTGCAAGGTGGAAGGGTTAGAACACTTCCAGGTGTTCTACATATTCCTGCATTGGCCAAAAATATGATTTCTGTAAGCAATCTGGATGATGCAGGTGTAAACACAATGTTCGAGAATGATACCTGCAAAATGGTTCACAAAGCACTGGTATTGATGTGGGGAGTTCAAATTGGAACTCTATGCAAGCTACAAGGTGACACTGTTATTGATGGGTGCAAGAGTTTTGTGGTTCCTGAAAGTGGAGTAGAAAATCTAGTGGTCTCTGGAGAGAAGACCATGTTGTGGCATCAAAGGCTTGGACATATTGGAGAGAAGGGCCTTCAAATAATTCATGGTAAAGATATGGTAGAAGATATGAGTAATAGCTCTCTGGATTTTGATTTTTGTGAA
>APFE031560130.1:0-12910 GCA_000404065.3 Pinus taeda | reverse complement strand
ATGTTCTGAGGAAGGGCATCTGCATTTACATGAGCTTTCATTGGTTGGGGAATATATGGGAGGATAGAGAGGTAATAGGGGATAATTTTGTAATATATATGCTTGAAGTCCTCTTTGCTGTTTTGAAAAATCTTTATGTTCTGCCATTTCCAAACGAACCAGCAGACAATAAGTGGAATAGGCTGCCAGATAATTTTCTGGGCACCCCACCATTCATAAGCGTCTATAATGGAAGAAAGTGTTATGACAAAAAAACCAAAGTGTGAAGCCAACTTCTTCCAAAGATCCTGTGTGTGGGGGCAGTTTAGAAATATGTGCATGTTGTCCTCTGTCTCAGATAGACAAATCAAGCAGATAGTTGGGCCGTGCCAATTCCTTTTTTGTAGATTAGTCCATGTAAGGTTTTTATTATGAAATACTAGCCAGGAGAAAAGTATAATTTTTAATGGGCATCCAGATTTCCAGAAAGTATTGGAAACATTTTCTAGGAATTCTCATGTTGTTCTTCAATTAAGGAGAGATATATATCTCTGACCAAAACATTGGTCTTGCCTCTCATATCCCACCAAACAATGTTGTCGTTGTCCTCCGTTCTGATTATCCCACTATGCTTCATATCCCAGATAGCCTTATCCCATTTGGCAGCCATTTCATCATTGAGACCCAACTCAATAGCTAATTTCCATCTAGGAATTGCCCCATGCCATTCTTGAATGACCTGTGCCCAGAAAAAAAATACCTTTTTCTGTAAGAACAGTAGAAGTTGTTGTGGGATAGGGAACCCCACCTCTACACCCATGATAGAATCGAGGCCGATGAGAATGTTGTTGCCAGTTTGAAATTTCCAGACCAGATTCTTGAGAAAGAATTGTAGAACCTTTTGGAAGCTCCTCCAAATAGCCGACCCATGTGATGGACCCAATGTTTTGTTCTTGTACCAATATATGAAATCTTTATTCCCCATATATTTTATCTTAATGGCATTACTCCATAAGCTATCTCCAAGAACTGCTTTCCATAGAGATTTACATAGAAGGGCCAATCCGAACGGGCGAAGATTCATAATGCCCCAGCCCCCCATTTTTTTAGGGAGGGAAATGTTAGAAAGTTTTGTAAGATGGAATTTTCTCTTCTCCTTGCAACCCCCCCATATGAAGATGGCCATTAAACTGTTTAATTTTTTAATGATGCCTGAAGGGATGTAAAAGAGGTGTGCCCAATAGACAATAATTTGTGCAAGCACAGATTGGGTGAGAATCGTCCTGCCAGCCAAAGATAGGCATTTGAGTCCCCATCCTGATATCCTTTTATAAAATCTATTGAGATCCAAGACCAGTCAGAAATGGAGTAGCCAGAAGGCTTCAATTGATAGCCCAAATATTTCATTCCTTCTTTGATTGATATTGCTTGAATCTTGAAAAGTTGAGAAATGTAGTCCATATCATCCATATTGACCTCTTCATAGTGAAAAGATGATTTGCCATCATTGATACACAAGCCAGTCGCCCTTTGAAGGATTTTAAAAGTTCATGCAGAAATTGCCAAGATTGTCTACAGAGCATAACAAAAAGTAAAATATCATCTATGAATAGATTATGCGAGAAGTTGTTTCCCCTGTTTATGGAAAGAGGTCTAACATTTCCCATAGAAACAGCTCTTTTTAAATGTAAGCTGAGAGTATCCATTACAAGTATAAATAGAAGGGGTGAAAGGGAGCAACCTTGTCAGAGGCCCTTGGCAACCGTGAAAAATATAGTGGGGATTCCATTTATGAGAATGGTGTAATTAACTTTCTCCACGCATGCCATAATCCAATTTGTTCATTGTCCATTTAGCCCAATCTTAATGAGAAGACACTTCATATAGCTACAGTCGAGGCAATCATATGCCTTTTTGAGATCTATTTTGAGAATGGTAGCTCCAATTTTTTTTATATGCATTGATGTAAACATTCCTGTGCTATCACCACGGCCTCTAATATATTTCTGCCATTTAAGAAATCATGTTGTTCCTTAGAAAGATATTGTGAGAGAGTGCCACGGATCCTTTCTGCAATAATTTTAGAAATGATTTTATAAATAGTATTGCATAGGGAAATAGGTCTGAAATCTGAAAAAGAAGAGGAATCCCTTTTTTTTGGAATCAGGGCAATGTAGGTAGAGGTGATGATATGACTAATTTTACCCCCCAATCTGGATTCTTCAATCATCCCCAAAATATCATTTTTCATCATGTCAAATAAATGGATGAAAATGTCGATAGTCCAGCCATCATGACCAGGACATTTATCTTTTTTAAAAGATTTCATAACAGCGAGTAATTCTTCCTCCGAAATAGCAGCAAATAAACGATCGTTTTCTTCTTCATCAAACATACATGGGAAAGGTTCGATGCCCCACATAATATCATTTATCTCACTGTGACAGTGCCAATTATATGCCTTCTGAAAGAAATTAACAGCTTCTTTGGAGATCTCCTCTTGTGAGTACAGTAATCTACCATCTTCATTCCTAATTTTCCATATAGAATTTATTTCACGTCTTTTGTTTGCAAAGCGATGGAAGAATTTTGTGTTCTTATCGCCCTCCTTTAACCAAGTGGCCTGACTCTTAAGTCGCCATAACGCTTCTTCGATGGACAGTAACTTTTGTTTCTTTCTTTCTAATTCCCAAAGCCGAGAGCGAACATCCCAAGATAGGGGATGGAAGGACATACTACTGGCAATGATTACGAGTTCTTTCTTAATCTCCTAAAGTTCCAAACAGTTAGAACATTTTTTCAGAGCCTGCCACTCTTTTACCTTCATCCGCAGACTCCTCATTTTACTAATCAAAATATCAATAGGGGAAGATCCAAGCAAAGGATCGAAAGATAGCCATGTTTCCCAGATAATATTATTGAAGGTCTCATCTTCAATCCATATCCTATTAAACTTAAAAGGATAATTTTTCCGAAAATTCTGATCCGACCATTGTAAAGAGATCGGTCGATGGTCAGAAATAAAAATTGGAAGAGTATATGACATAGGAAAACCGATATTTTCCATCAACTTATCATGAATGATGAATCTATCCAATCGTTTAGCAATATAGGCATCCCCCGACCTTCCATTATCCCAAGTAGGAGATAAAGTGTTTGAGCAAATGTCAACAAAGTTGTGATGTAGTAAAGCCTCTCTGATGTTCTCACCAACCGAGTCAATTTTTTTGCCTTTTCCCCATACGTCGTCTGGGCCCAGAGTGCAATTTAGATCTCCAGCAATGAGGAGAGATTCAGTTTCCATAATACCGTAGGAAAGGAAATGATTTCAATATGAAACTCGATCTTTATAGGGAGCATAAGCATTCATAATATGGACCAAGTCCGCTCTACCACGATATTTGGAAATTATCAAAATACCCTCAAGGCATCTGAAGGTTCTTGCCGAAATCCATCTCGGATCCCAGAGAACCGCTAATCCACCAGATAGACCCGCCACCTCCATTGCTGAAATATACCAAGACGGGAGCATGCGTCTGAAAAAAGAAATAGTGTCCTATTGAGCATGCATGGTTCCCTGTATCAAGATGATTTTGTAAGAAGAAGAAAGAAATAAATCTTTTAGAGCTAGAAACTTCAGTCAGCCCCGAGACCCCTGATGTTGATAGAAAGGATGTTCATCATTTGGTACTCTCCCTAGGCAAACTTGCTCTAAGAAGCCCGCTTTCAGGTGGATTAGAAAGATGGAATATGACTCCATATTACACTAAAGTTCATTATCCATGTAGTAAAGGAATTTAAAAGCTCTTCAAAAGATGAAATGTTTTTGAAATGTGAAGACTCTAAACTACCCTTACTAAAGTTGCAAGTCGATGTGGTCGAAAACTCTATAGATCTTGGAAATTATATACCTTTTCAGCGTTATGTAACAATGGTATGAATGGATATCAAAAATTTCATAAAAATAACTCTATTGATCCTGGAAATTTTATAATTTTCAGGGTTATGTAACAATGGTATGAATGGATATCAAAATTTTCATAAAAGTGGTAATACGAGTGAATGTTAAAAACTAATTAAAAAATATTAATAATAATAATAAATAAAAGAAAAAATCATAATATAAATTGATATCCAATAATTCAAAAAAAAATATAAATATGAAAAATTAAGCAAATTGAAGCATTATTCATCTTTATCCAATCACGTGAATCAAGTTTTTGAATCAAAAGAGAAGATATAATAAAGAAACAAAATCTAATCCATGCAAAAGAATTAGTTACTTAATCATTAACCCACAATATGTTTACAGTTCTGACAAATAATGGATGTCAAATTCTTACACATGTTTCTAAGATTCGATGTAATTCCATACAAATACTACCACGAGATAGGGTCAAGGTAGCAATGAGTGATTATGGTTTCTAAGATTCGATGTAATTCCATAGAAATACTACCAGGAGATAGGGTCAAGGTAGTATTAAGTGATTATAGTTTAACCAAAGGTTATGAAATATAGACTTAGCAACAATTTTTCAAATGGTTGAATTACTTGTTGAACATGATAGAAATCTTAAATGGACTCTCTTTTTTAGAAACAAATTGTAATATGAGCAAATTATAGGGTAATAAATATGAAAATATATATTTCTATTCTTAAAATTTGTGAAAAATGTTTGACCAATTTATACATAGAAACAAGCTATGATAATTTATTTTAATCTAAAACATAATCAAAAATAAGATAATCTTTTTTTCTAAAATAATTGACGGACATTGGATAAACCAATGCTCCCTGTGTGCTTTGTGACATGGACTAACCGTCTCATGTGGATCCTTATCTCTAAGGATGTCGTCGTTAACACCTATAGGTTTTGGTCTAATGGCAATCGTAATTCCCAACAAGTGGAATCAGAGTTGTAGGTCACGATTTCAATACACACCCAACTCGCATTGGGGGAGATTGTTGGACATTAGATAAACCAACACTCCCTGTGTGTTTCGTGACATGGACTAACCACTTTTCCTGGATCCTTATCTCTGGTGATGCCATCGTTGACTAACACCTTTAGGTTTTTGTCTAACGGCAATCGTGATTCCCAACAGGGTCACAAATATGAAAATCTATATTTTATTCATAAAATTTGTGAAAAATGTCAACCAATTCATAATCATAAACAAGCTATGATAATTTGTTTTAATCCAAAACATAATAAAAAACAAGATAATCCTCTTCTAAAATAATGAACTTCTAATGGTAGGTCCATAAGATCCAAACTGTAATGATGGTTCTATAATCTAAACTTGTAATGATTGCCCATAGTCCATGAGTTTCTAGATCTTGGAAATTATATACTTCTACAAAATCATAAGACAATGAGATAATTCATTATCCATATCACTCAATATGTATGGATCTCAAACAATTCAAAATTATAATTTGAAAGCCCTTTGATAATGGAATTTGAGAACTCTAGAACTACAATTTTATTTGTGTTATTGGAGTGCAAAAGTTTCAAAACTACACCGAAGATTGGAGCAACTCTCCTTAGAGGAACTAGGGTTACAACGCTATTAAGGTTATTGAAATCTAAATCTCAAGAGCTACACATCTACTAGGGTTAGAAGAACTCTACTTAAGGCAACTGTTGTTTTCATAAGAAGAGCTTCTACCCTCCTACCTCTACTATGGTTCGAGGAACTCTACTTAGAGTAACCATTATTTCAAGAGAAGAATCTCAAGACCTACACATCTACTAGGGTTAACGGAATATTCTACTTAAGGCAACCATTATTTTCGCAAGAGGAGCTTCTACCCTACTACCTCTACTATGGTTCGAGGAACTTTATTTAGAGTAACCATTATTTCAAGAGAAAATATTTCTACATTGCATTTGGGGCAAACCATTATCTAAAAAGAACAAAAAAATAGAACTCTACTAGGGTTACTAGGCTCTTAAAGCACAAGAACTAAAACTCTACTAAGAATACTCATATTTGAGAGCAACTCAATAACTACACCTTCATTGTGATTACTAGAATCTGAAAACAACTCAAACTACATCGCCATTAGGATTACTAAAATATGAAAGCAAGTTTAATAAAATTTGAGAGCCTGGGAACTACACCTCTACTAAGGTTAAAAAAACTCTACTTATCTTCATTTTTATTCTTAAAAGAAACACTTTTATAATTACTAAGAACTTCAAAATGCTCATGAACTAACCTAATATTCTACTAACTACACCTCTACTAAGGTTAAAAAACCTCTACTTATCTTCATTGTTATTCTTAAAAGAAACACTTTTATATATCTTCATTGTTATTCTTAAAAGAAACACTTTTATAATTACTAAGAACTTCAAAATGCTCATGAACTAACCTAATATTCTACTAAGGTTACTACAATGAACTACACCTCTTTTCTCAACACTTTTATAATTACTAAGAACTTCAAACACCTCATGAACTAACGGAATATTCTACTAAGGTTACTACAATGAACTACACATTTTTTCTCAGTACTTTTATAATTACTAAGAACTTCAAAATGCTTACCACGCCAACTCTGCCTGAGGAACTCTAGTAATTATTAAAGAAAAAAGTTTTGATTTGGCTTATTAACAACATTTCCATAATTATAAAATATAAATGTTAAAATATAAGTGTAATTAATGAATTTTAATAATTATTAATACTAATTATTAAAATTTAATCATATACTATTGAATATATCATGAATATTTTGGAAAATTAAAATGTTAAATATAAATATAAATTAAATATAAGTGTAAATAATGATTTAATAATTATTAATTACTAATTATTAAAATATTAAAATATTATTAGAATATTAAATTTGATGTAACAACATTTCCATAAATATAAAATATATAATATTAAAATATTGATGTGTAATTAAAAATGGATGATTTAGCCTCGCCATTATTAACATTTCCTTTTCCATAATGGTAATCTCTCATCCATAAAACCATTATAAACGTAATTTACCTGGTATCCATAAACCATAACTATTCCATTATTATTTCTGGATTTGGATTTTCGTCTTTGATGTATACGCTTTTAGGAGAAGAAAGTCCATGGATAGAACTCTTCCTCTTTGAGGAATAAATATAGCCTGCTCGTGTCCACTCCAAAGATGTTCCGTCTTATTTTCTTAAAGAAAATGCTTAAAACAATTCATTATCTACTCAAAGATAAATATAGCCAGACCTGTGTTCACTCCAAGAATGTTTCATAACGATTATCTATTCTATTCCAAAATTATTTTGAATCCACCTTCATTTATTTGTTATATTTGTTTTGGAAGTAGTTTGATATATTTTTATAAATATAGCCAGACTTGTGTTCACTCCAAGAATGTTTCATAACGATTATCTATTCTATTCCGAAATTATTTTGAATCCGCCTTCATTTATTTGTTATATTTGTTTTGAAAGTAGTTTGATATATTTTTTTTTTAATGTATATAACTTTGTTGTCATGATAATCAGATCTTCCCATGCTAATACACATTAAAAAATAGTAAAATACAATAGGATAATAAATAGTAAATTATTGTTTAGCTTCAGCTTTCCTAAATACTAAATTATTATTATATTTGTTTTGGAAGTAGTTTGTCATATTTTGAATCTACTCATGTATATATAACTTTGTTGTTATGATAATCAGATCTCCCTTATTGATAAACAAGAAAATAATAAAATACAATAAAATAATAAATAGTATTATTGTTACGATAATCAGATCTCCCCTATTGATAAACATGAAAATAGTAAAATACAATAAGATAATAAATAGTAAAATGCAATGAGATAATATAACCACCAAAATGCAATATAACTTACTATTAAAAAATGTTAAGATAATAATTTAAAGACTATATAAACTTTGGTTTAAATGCGATAAGATAATAAATAATAAAATGTAACTTTGTTGTTAGGATAATCAGATCTCCCATATTGATAAGCATTAAAAAATAGTAAAATACAATAATAATTTAAAGACTATATAAACTTTGGTTTAAATGCAATAAGATAATAAATAATAAAATGTAACTTTGTTGTCATGATAATCAGATCTCCCATATTGATAAACATTAAGAAATACATGGGATAAACATTAAAAAATAGATACAATAAGATAATAAATAGTAAAATGCAACAAATAGTAAAGAATGAAACAAGATTTAACACAAATAACGACTAACTATATAACCACAAAAACTTACCATTAAAAAAACGTTAAAATAATATTGATAAACATTAAGAAATACATGGGATAAACATTAAAAAATAGTAAAATACAATAAGATAATAAATAGTAAAATGCAACAAGATAATATAACCACCAAATAAGATAATATAACCACAAAAACTTACCATTAAAAAAACTTTAAAATAATAAAATAAAGACAATAAACTTTGATTTAAACACAATAATAAATAGTAAAATGCAATAAATAGTAAAATGCAATAAGATAATAGAACCACCATAGAGATGACAAACTTACCATTAAAAAAAACTTTATAATAGTTAAAATAATAAAATCAAAACAATAACTTTAAAATAATAAAATCAAAACAATAACTTTATAATAGTTAAAATAATAAAATCAAAACAATAAAGTTGGGCTGAATAATGAGATGATACAAAGACTATATAATTTGGGTTATATAATAATAAATGTAATCTTTGTGTCATGAATCAATCTCCCATATTGATAAACATTAAAATTATATATAGGATAAACATTAAAAAATAGTAAAATACAATAAGATAATAAATAATAAAATGTAACAAATAGTAAAATGCAACTAGATAATATAACCACCAAATAGTAAAATGCAATAAGATAAAGATTATATTAACTTTGGTTTAAATGCAATAAGATAATAAATAATAAAATGTAACTTTGTTGTCATGATCTCCCATATTGATAAACATTAAAAAAATAAAGGGATAAACATTAAAAAATAGTAAAATACAATAAGATAATAAATAATAAAATGTAACAAATAGTAAAATGCAACGAGATAATATAACCACCAAATAGTAAAATGCAATAAGATAAAGATTATATTAACTTTGGTTTAAATGCAATAAGATAATAAATAATAAAATGTAACTTTGTTGTCATGATCTCCCATATTGATAAACATTAAAAAAATAAAGGGATAAACATTAAAAAATAGTAAAATACAATAAGATAATAAATAGTAAAATGCAACAAATAGTAAAATGCAATAAGATAAAGACTATGTAAACTTTGGTTTAAATGCAATAAGATAATAAATAATAAAATGTAACTTTTTGTTATGATAATCAGATCTCCCATATTAATAAACATTAAATACCAATATTATATGTTTATCAATATTAAAAAATATATGGGAAAAATATATGAGATATAGTAAAATATAATAAGATAATAAATAGTAATGCACCGAGATACATATAAACCACCACCACAAATAGTAAAATGCAATAATTAAAGAACCACAAATTACCATTAAAACGTTAGATAATAAAATAAAGACAATAAACTTTGGTTTAAAAATGCAATAAAGATGATAATATAGACCACCGAGATCACCACCAAATAAGTAAAAATGGCAATAAGATTAAGACCACAAAAACTTACCATTAAAAAAATGTTAAAATAATAAAATAAAGACAACGTTGAAATAATAAAATAAAGACAACAAACTTTGGTTTAAAGGCAATAAATAATAAAATAAAGACAACGTTGAAATAATAAAATAAAGACAACAAACTTTTGGTTTTAAATGCAATAAGATAATAATAGTAAATGCAAAAGATAATAGAACACAATAAAGATCAAAACTTATCATTAAAAAACGTTATAATAGTTAAAATAATAGAAATCAAAAAACTTATCATTAAAAAACGTTTATTAATAGTTAAAATCATATTAAAATTCAAAACAATAAAGTTATGACTGAATAATGAGATGATACATAAAAAAATAGCTATATGTAATAAAGTAATAAAATCAACCACAAATTAAAAAACATCTAATTGTAACAAAGTACAAAAATTTTAATAAAATCAAAACAATAAAGTTTGACTGAATAATGAGATGATACATAAAAAAATAGCTAAATGTAATAAAGTAATAAAATCAACCACAAATTAAAAAACATCTAATTGTAACAAAGTACAAAAATTAACACACAAATTATTAGATGAGACAAAAATAGCTGCAACAAGACATTCAATTAACCTATCTATTTTTATGATCCAGCATATCCATTTCCATTTTTTATGATCCACAAATGTGTGGACACACCTTGCTATGTAAGATGTTTATTTAAAAAAATAAAAATGTTCACATCTTCTGCAAAGTAAAAAAGATTAATAAAATCAAAACAATAAACTTTGACTGAATAATAAGATGATACATTAAAAAATAGCTAAATGTAATAAAGTGATAAAATTAACAACAAATTAAAAAATATCTGAATGTAACAAAAAGTATAAAAATTAACACACGCAGATTAAAATTAGATAATATCTAAATGTAACAAAAAGTATAAAAATTGACACACACAGATTAAAAATAGATAATATCTAAATGTAACTAAGTATAAAAATTAACATTAAAATTAGATGAGACAAAAATAGCAGCAACAAGACATTCAGTTAACATATCCATTTTTTATGATCCAACAACAAGACATTCAAGAATTTATGATCCAGCATATCCATTTTTATCCGCAAATGTGGACACATATTGCTATGTATGATGTATATTTAAAAAAATTAAAAATAATCACATCTGCGAAGTAAAAAACATAAAATAGTTAAAATAATAATCAAAACAATAAACTTTGGGTGAATAATGAGATTATACATTATAAAATAGCTATATGTAATAAAGTAATAAAATCAACAAATTAAAAAATATCTAAATGTAACGAAGTATAAAAATTAACACATTAAAATTAAATTAAATTAAAATTAGATGAGACTTATCCATTTTTTATGATCCACAAATGTGTGGACACACCTTGCTATGTAAGATGTTTATTTGAAAAAATAAAAATATTCACATCTTCTGTGAAGTAAAAAACGACATACCAGATTCATTATAAAATTAGCATAATGTGTGGACACACCTTGCTTGTAAGATGTTTATTTAAAAAAAATAAAAATATTCACATCTTCTGTGAAGTAAAAAACGACACAACGACATACTAGATTCATTATAATATTAACATACTAGATTCATTATAATATTAACATATCGACCTACCAGATTCATTATAATATTAGCAAAAACATTAGGCGTTAAAAACGCACAAACCAAAAACTAAAAATTGAATCATGTGCATCACATAAATTGGAATATGATTTCCATTTATTTAAACATACTATAACGTCCCGTTTTGCCTTTTGGAAGGCTACAAGCTTACCAATTTTAAAGTAGCAATGTCACGACTATATATCCACTAGAGAATCACCCGACCCTATCAACATCCGACAACCCAACAACGAATTTCAAACTCAACTTCATGTCCAATTATGATACAGTCCCTTTGATAATAGGGACATGGTTGCCAATAGATGCTTTCAACTTAGGCATACCCTGCACATCAGCCAGTAGTACTTTCAAATCAATAATTTTCAACTAAATACAATTATAAATGGCCAAGGGTATTGACAATGTACCAAAACTCTGGAAATGGCCATCAATTCTCTACAGGTTGCCCCGTTGAATTTGAATTTGAGGTTGTCTGTATGTTGCTAACCCGATCAAATGACCCAATAACTACACTCGTAAATTTTGAAAATTGTATCACCAGCGCAACTCTGTGTACCATACATTCAAGGCACCCACTATTCGAATGGTGCAAGTTGTTGCAGTCCAACATGGTTAGTCTCTGAGACAAAAAATCTCGTTCAACCGATCATGAACCTGTACACCAGCCTTGAAATAGGGGCACCCTCATTTGGCCAACCGACACACAGTGCAATTAAAATCCATATTAGTTCAAAGCATATCAACCATTATAACGTGGTCTCTGATTATGAAGACCCTGTTGCTGTACTTGTTGTTGCACTTGTTGTTGGGCTTGTTGATTGAGCGTATGTGTATATTGTGTAAATGGTTGTGGATACAATGGATTCATTGGTCCCTGACAATACATCCAAAACAACATTTAATAATTATTTTTCAACACCAATCCCTGGTGAATTTTTCCAATACAATTATAAAATATAATTACCTGAGATTGAAGTGGTCCACCTAGCCCAAAATGAGATGGCTCATCCTGTGCACGGTCATTAAATCCAACTTGAGTAAACAACCCTTGCGAGCCATGCGGTATATAATCCTGTATGAGGAATTGTGAAATCAAAAGGTATAAAATCAAACAGGTGGAATGCCCACATTTAAGCATTTGCTTTATCATTAACCCACATTTTCATAAATATAAAAAAACTGAAAGAAATTTTGAATTTAGCTCATGCAACTACATTGTTTATTGAGCATAGAGATCATGCAACTACAACTACATGTTTATTGAGCATAGAGATCATGCAACTACAACTACATGTTTATCGAGCATCGAGATCTCACGACAATTAAACATCACAATAAACTTATAATAGTTCACCTCCCTTATTGCGAGTAGTCGAGTTTTCTTTATTATCTCTCGATGAGGGCGCTTCTCATCCTTCCCGCAAACATAATATGAATATAATAGAATATTATATATAGGGCGTGATGAGCATGACTTGTTCATTCCCACCCAAAATGTGGTGCGGGCCGCTAACAATTCATTCCCACCCAAAATGTGGTGCGGGCCGCTAACAATTGTCTGTGGCCTGTTCATGTCTTGTCTGTCTTGTCTGCCCCTCTTGTCTGCCACCGTTGTCTGGGTGT
>APFE031560118.1:7553-45366 GCA_000404065.3 Pinus taeda | reverse complement strand
TGCAACTTCAACTTTACTTTTCCGCGACCAATGAGTCTAGCCTTCCTATCATCTCCTAAGAAGACATCACCACCATCATATTTCTCATACTCGCAGAACCACTCTCTATGGGGAGTGAAGTGAAAGGATGCACCTGAGTCAATCAACCATGCCTCATGATCTACATGTGTACTTGAAGAAGCCAAGTACACATCCCCACCTTTCATCTGAGGTGGTTTTCGCCTCTGCAGAAGGAGCATCATCAGATCTCTTTCCTTTATCAGGAGCTTTAGATTTACACTCCCTTCTTAAGTGCCCTTCCTTTCCGCATTTCCAGCACACCACCTTTGTAGGTTTTCCTGGAGATTTAGATCTCCCTCTAGATTTAGATCGCCCACTCGTTGACTTATTTTTGTTTCTGTTCTGGGACCGTCCTCGTACAGACAAGGCATCACCATTCTGGTTGTCCATAGTTTTCCGTCTCATCTCCTCCGTCAGCAAGGCTGAGACTATTTCATCAAACTGCAAAGGAGTTGCATTGCTACCTATTGCAATAACCAGACTATCCCACGAATCTGGTAGACAACACAACAAACTGATGCACTTATCTTCATCTAAAATTTTAATATCAACAGATGATACTTGACTTACCATAGTATTAAACGCATTCAAATGCTCTGCCACCGAGTCTCCATCTTTCGTCCTCAGGTTATACAGCTTTTTCCATAGGAACAGTTTACTCACCAGAGACTTAGATTGGTACAAAGTCCCTAACTTGTCCCACAGAGCCTTCGCCGTAGCTTCCCTTGATACATTCAGTAATACTGAATCTGAGACACACAATTGTATTGTGCTCTTTGCCTTCCGATCCAACTTCTTCCATTCTTCATCGGTCACTCCCGTCGGTTTAGTACCCGGATCTACCATGATCCACTGATCTTTATCCACCAATAGATCCTCCATCTTGAGTTTCCACATCTCAAAACTCTGACCATTGAACTTCTCAATCTCTATCTTTCCACTGCTCGCCATCTTCTTTCACCACCAGAATCGATCTCGCAGATCTCCCACTGAATAGGGTCTACCACAGGCCCGAGCGAAACCCCTCAGCAATAAAGGTGTCCCCTTGAAGCCAAAACAACTCTGATACCAAATGTAGGTTTTAACCTCGTACAGAAATTACCTGCATACGAATTCTAAATCACAAAAAAATAAATAATGCGAGAGCATAACGCATAAAAAGACATGCACAGAGATTTTCCCCTGGATTCCCAAAACCGGGACTACCAGCTCGATTTTTCATTATATTCCTTTCAATGTTACAATACATATTTATACATGCCGAAGCATCCAATACCATGGACCAAAAACCATCGCATCTAAAACCATGGACTGAAAACCATCGTGTCCAAAAAAACAGGTGCGAGAATCATGCACAAAACCATAGGTGGGTCCGCCCAGCCTAACATAGGGTCCAAAACCAAAAATTTTCGGGACGCTAGCCCAGACCCCATAAAGTGGGGTTACGGGTACCCCTCAAACCCCCTGTTAACTATGTGGAAAGAATATAACACAACCCAACAAGGTTGAGGTAAATATTCTAAAAGATAACTTAGAAGAAAAGGATAAGCTCTTACGATTGAAAGATAGTACTAAGATCTTGGATGATGTTCTTAGTAGTCAAAGGTCTCTTGTTATCAAAACTGGCCTTGGTTTTTATGAATCTATTGAAGATGAATATAGCTGACAAGGAGAGGCAAGGAACTCTAATGAGAAATCTAAAATAATCAACAAGGAGATAAGAGGACAACCCCATCAATAGCCAAGGAAAGAAATTCTTCAAAGAAAATCTTTTACTCCTCCGATGAATAATGTTGAATGTTATGTATGTCATAATCTTGGACATGTCACAGCTAGATGCAAAAGAAGAATGGTTCAAGACCGTTACACAGAAAGATCATCACGTTCCAGGTACTTTAAGGGATATTGCTTTCCATGCGATATGTTTGGTCACAAAGCTGTTGATTGCTACAAAAGGAATATGAAACATGTAAGATGTTATGCATGTAACAAGATTGGACATACAACAAAGGTATGCAGGAACAAAATATGGGCACCATACCAAAAGGAGAAAACATCATCACACTTGAAGATATGGAAGAAGAAGGAAGTCCATCGAGAAAGATGTGGCACAACACAATATGCAGACATAATAGAATCAGTGGGAGCTGAAAGTGTAAAACTTCAGTGTCCTGAATCTCATACAGAAGTTTCATAAAGGGAAGTTGCATATATACGCGAGTTAGTTACTGCACGGTTGTGTATATGTTAGTTTGAGGAAAAGCAGTAGGAACAAGCTCAGGAAAAAGGGTCTGATATGATTATTTACTCTGTATGATAATGGTTACAATCTGTTGATGATGTGTGGAAATGTCTTGACACTTGTCAGATGTTTAAAAAGTGTTTGATCCTAAGTTAATGATGATGATGCCTTGATACTTCTCGCTGATATATGCATGATCAGATCTGACAGTAAGCAAGATGGCACAGGTTCAGGGGGAGCATATGCTTTTAATAATGCATTGTTGGCATTATGGTTAGTATTCCTTAGTGATGATGCTTATATGGCTAAATGATACATCTTGCTATGATATGGTTATGAGTTGTCCATGACAAAATCTCATATGATTGTTGGGGTTACATAGTTGGTGTTCAGATTAGAATTGTGGTTGATTCTCTAATGATGCATATATGGTGCTTACATGGTGATCTTCATAAGGATAAGGAGAAGTACAAAGCTTGAATACACATCTTCATTACTTGATGATGAGTCACTCATATGTTGTTGTCGTCATATGCATAAAGATCATATAATACAATTATGATGCAGGATTCCTGTAGTTCTTGGCGCTCATGTGGATGAGGATTGTTGTTGTTGATGATATTAAGAAGTCTTGTCAAATGATCTTGAGCTCAAGATACATAGTGCTGGATACATGAATTTTTACTCAAAGTTTCATTGTTGGAGACATGATGATGATAAGTTCTTACCTATATGATGATAGGTTGATACTTACATATGTTGATTGATGCAGATGTTCCCATGTGATGATACTTGGATCATGCAGATCTTGATGTTGATGAGATGGCTATGGTGTTTTTCACATATGATATAATGTCATATGTAGAATTCTGTTCAAAAGGATGAGTTGATGCAGACATACCTTGTTGCTGGTCTAGATGCTGTTGTCTTTATGGAACAGATCATACATTGTGTATGATAGTTGCTAATGACTATCATGATATTATTTAGATGTTTGGTCTTTGTTATAAATGTCATGTAAAGATCATATCAAGACTCATGATGTAATAGTTTGTCTCTATCTATTATAGTCTTTTGATGAATCCCTTTGGTCATATGATGTAATTTGTACCCCCACTATGCATGGGAAGGTTGATGTAGTAGTTCAGTCATGTATAAACATTTGGTATCTGGCATATCCCCACTTGGTTGGGTGGATGAGTCAATATTGGTATATCCCCATTGGGTTGGGAGATAGATACATGTATGAGTCCTTGGTGATAGGAAGGTCATTGATGATAGAATCATGTTCTTCTTGTAGAACATCTTGTTGTTGACGTTGCTTACAGTTAGGGGGAGCATGAACAACACAGTTCAGCAGAGCAGAGAGTTCAGCATGTACTCAGAGGGAGCATGGTCATATTGGTACACCTTGGCATATACAAAGGGGGAGCTCATTCAGAGATTTCAGCAAGTACTCAGGGAGAGTATGGATAGAGGAATGTTGATCAAGGAAAGAGAATATCTTGGTCCACCCTTTGCCCTTGATGTCAAAGGGGGAGTGTAATTTGGTGTTGTTGCCATCAAGTCCAAAGGGGGAGATTATTGGCATTATGATGCATGTGTTGTACTTGATGGCAATCCACTCGTAGAAGAACAACTCACTTATATATAACTAGATGAATCTATAGAAGAGATATCAGATGTGACAGAATACATGGGATGCAGGACAAATCAAAGGAATCAGATGACAGATCATAGTGCAGCAGGTCAGTAGCAAAGAGTTGACGATAAAACTACAAAGGATGAAGAAAGAAGAGTATATACGTAGGTTCACTATATACAAAGGCGCGTATACACAAGGGATTGCTAATCAAAAGTCATGTATGCGTATGCACACACTTTCATGCATGGAAAAGCACGTACATGTAGGAAAGCTTATTTTTGGGTCCATGGCATTTAGGCCTATGGTTTTGGTCCTTGGTATTGCATCCGAAGTATTGAACTTAGGTATTGTGTCCCTAGTATTGGTTCTCAATGGTTTTGGACCATGGTATTGAGTAAGGCCTAAGACTATAAAAGGAGAAGAAGATCATTAGGCAAAGCCATTGAGAAAGTCTTGAATATCTGATGAAGTATGAGATCTAGTATGCAGGTAATGAGTTCATGATGCTTTTCTTAACTTGAGCTAAGGAGGAATCTCAGCGGTTGATGGAGAACAAGATCTATGCATAGATCGAGATCTAATGACTTGGAATGAATCATCTCTATAGGGTTTGATCATGTTTATTCTAGATCTATATACTGACACATGTAATATTCTGTAAATGTTATGATCTGGGTATAACTCAAGTTTGGAATAGTTGCAAATCATGAATGAATGTTTATAGACATATACACTGGTTGATTAAGAAAAAAGTGCGTACATACGCAGGTTAGGTACATCCAAGTAGCATATACCATTTGAGATATGATGTTTGCAGTTACAGGTGGTTCTGGTTGTTGATGAGTTCTAATGACTGTTTACTGGTGTCAGTATTCCACATATTCAGTTTGGTTGATTGTGTTTAGCTTCAGTATTGATGGAGGAGATCTAATAATGGATTAGGATAATAATGAGTTATATTTATGTGATCTGATGGATCTAGTTGCTAAAACACATATTATCCTTGTATATGTAATAATCTAGATATGTCTAAAGTCAAGAAGTGCAGCAAGTTATAAGTAATTGATGATATATATACGCTAGTTCACTTTGGTAAAGTTGCATATACATGTTGGTTCAGCACTCCCAAGTAGCGTATGCACTCTGATGCATGATTTTTTATGATACAGTTGGTTCTGAATATTGTTACAGAGTTCAGTGTTCTGCTCTGTGTTCTGGTGACTACATTCATTGACAGAATTTCAGTGATTCAGTATTCGGTGATTCAGAGATTGATGATGCTAGTGTTGATTTACTGTGTGCTTCAATGATATTGATGGGTCCAGTATGAAAATTGGATGAAACGTGGCCTTCAAATTATGATGCTGTGTTCCATGAGTATCCAGTCTGAAAATTTATGAAACATGGTACCTAGAGGAAGAAAGAGAAGGTTGTAGCCTTCTGTAGGTTAGCACCTACGTACTAGTACATTAGCTAGTACAATAGCTAAGGGGGTGGTAGCTCCCTTCTAGTAGCAGCTGGAAAACGAATAAAGGTTGGAGCATTCAATAGGCCAACACCTACGTACTAGTAAAAGGATCAGCTAGTACAAGAGATAAGGGGGTTGTAGCTCCCTTCCAGGAGAAGCTGGAGAACGAGAGAAGTTTGTAGCCTTCTGCAGGTAGAAGCTTGTGTACTGGTATAAGACTACACCAATACAGAAATATTGTAAAAAGAAGTTTCTTACTAAAAAGAAGATTGAGACGACTTGCAGCAGGTGGTTTTCACCCACATTGGGTTTCCACCTTACATCATGGTGTTCATGTGTGCTTCTTGTGTGTGATGATATGTTCTATTTTACTGCTCCTGTTTACTGTTCATATGGTTAATAATGTTCTGATGCACTCATTTAGGATCAACTAACTTAATCATAAGTTTATTAGATATACGCTTGTTGCATTACACACAGTTGCGTATACACACTCTTTGCCTTAACTGAAGTAACGTATATGAATCTTAATATGGAAATGAAAAAGTTATATTGATTTGATAATACTGATTCACCCCCCCCTCTCAGTATTATTTCCAATAGATAATACTCGTTTGGCAGCTGCAATAAGACTTCTTGTGCCCTTTTGATAAGTTATAAACACAGGAATGTGAGCCTCTTCAGTTCTGCTTTCATGCTCTCTTTGTTGCCTGGAAGGTCCACCTTCCTCTTTAGGTTCTGTAAAAATTTGAGGCCCCTTGAAAATCTCATGCACAATGAAGGTTTCCCATGGCACTCCCAACTGAGTGAGCTGATGCACAACAATAATCTTGATGACAACAAAGTGATAAATGATATTAAGCTGCTGTGGGTATGGTTTTGTCTTTGCAAGTACAATCATCCTCTCTATGTTTTTGCAAATGAAATATGGAATACTCATCATTCTAACCATGGAAAAATGCATAAGCAATCTGATATGATAGTCATAGAGTCTGGAGAACCTTCCCTCACATGTGAAGTATTTAATGATGAGTTTCATTAGTTGAACATACTGGTCCTCTAAAAACGTAAAAGGAAACACCCTGCCCAATTTACTATGATATTTGGCTTTAATGTAGGATTCATAGTTCTATTTTTTGATTTTTTGTCTTTTGTTCCATCTTTCCCCCATATCTGGCATCCTAGTTTCTTCTACAATAATGGCTAGTGAAAGAGTGAAATTGATGCCATCAAACTGTACCACATTGTTCTCCATGTTGATGACAAATTGCCTAGCTAATTCATGATGATACTTAACCCTCTCAACTATCTCACAAAACTCAAAGCAAGATTGGTATTTGAAACAAGTGGTGGCAAGGGGACAAGCAAGAAGTTTAGCAATGTTAATAGGCTCCTCTCTGATTATTTTCCCACCCTTGTGAGGTCTCCTAGGCTGTACATTCCTTTCTCTTGAACTGTCACTTTGTGTTTCTTCTTCATAGCTTGAGTCACTATTTCTTGCCATGATACTTAGTGTTGTCTTAGGAAGATGATGTGATGAAGGTATGGTGAAAAATCGTAATGAGAGAGGACAATGGTGATGAGTGTGAAGAGATTTTACTCTTGGGAAATGGAATTGGGGAATGAAGGGATTAGTTTTGGGAAACTACGATTTAGTGAAGGATTTAGGGTTTGGTGAGGGAATTAGTTGTTTTAGGGGAATGGGATATGGGAAAATGGGATAAATAGAGTAATTTAGGGTAATGAAAGGGTGAAAAGGGTTTAATGATGCTTTTAGTGATGGTGGAGTGAAAATTGCACAATAGAATGGCAAACAATGAAAAGAAACTAGGGTTTCCTTTTAAACATGCAAGACTCATGAAGAACGCAAGTGTGAACTCAAATTTAGCTTTAGGATGTTGTTTTCTTACTTGCAGAATGAAAATGTAGCAATTTTGAGGGTTATTGCATGATTTGGAACGATTTAGGAAGATCTAGACTGATGTGCATCACACTGGGCCCAATGCACAGCGCCTTCCTGATGTGCAACGCCTATTCAAATTTATACAGCGGGAAAGCCTTTGATGTGCAGTGCTAGCTTGATGTGTAGCGCATTGCCTCTGATGCGTAGTGCCAGGAAAAGTTGCTTTGAAAAACATGGTTTTTTGTCTCCTTGGGTCAAAATCGCGATTTTTGACTCTCCAAAGGATTTTTTCTCAATGAAATGATAAATAGAACCCCTTTAACTTTAAATATGGATGACCTTTAATTTTCACTTATCTCAAACCCACTTTTCAATGTCAAAGTCACATTTGGTCTTGAGCTCTTTTTTTCCATTGAAATTGACTTTTCTTAATCATTTGGTAAACTGACGCATTGATGCTTGTGTTTTGGTCTACAGTGGCTGGAGTTGGCAAGGTGAGCAAGGGCAGCAACTTTGAACTTATTACATATAGAAAATATTGAAATTACATAAAAGTTTTGTACATAGAATATAAAAACTCTGTTTTACATCAAAACAAAGTTTTGAGGTAAAAACCACTTATCGAGCATATTATTGTTGAAATTTTGATTTCGTGAACTTATTATACCTCCTCATGTGCCTGCTGACCGTTTATTGAGTTTTTTGCTCACCATGGTCACAAACCCTAGACCTAATGAGACCTAAAACCATAAATGATTTTTGCAAATGTAATGACAAAAAATGACTGTGAATGACCTGAACATGTGAAAATAGGCCAACAGGTAAATGACATGAGTGAAATTGAAAATGAACCACTACCATCAGTTGATCCATGACTTGATGGAATGCAGCTGATTGGATGGGACATCTAAAATGCATGGAAAAAGAGAAATTTGATCACTGATGGAGGGATGAAGATACTGAAACTAACAAGATGTTAAATAAATAAAATATTAATTATAATTAATTTAAAAATATTATTATATTTTTTTAAATTTTTTAAATTTTTAATATTTGCTTATAATTTTTTATTCTAGGATAATGATGAGAATTTATTTTGGTGTATTTAATCGAAGGGATAAATAGAGGTGGAGTTACTAGGAATTCTAGGGTGGTAGTGGGATCAGATCTTAACGTTTAATATGGTATAAGGCGCAACATTTAAGAGAACATGTAAAAGATAATAATCATAGTCTATCATACATGTAGAAGATAATAACGATATTTAATTATTTGTCTTTTCATATTCTTCTTTTTTCTTAACTTTCTTATGAAGATCCCTACTTATTTCATATGATCATCAAGATCCCTCATTACCGTAACTTTCATCAAGTTGTTTCTTATCTCATACTTGGTAGTTATGTCCTTAGAATGCTACTACAACACAATTACCCTTCTCTAAGAATATAACATTTTAATTCTTTATTGAGTTGCGAAAGCTTGTATGTATATGTAGATAATTAGAGTGATTTTGGATTATTGGCTAGATACTTCATTTTGCAAAGAGAACCCTCCTACAAAGACAACAATGTTCAACAATAATTACACAAGTTGGATACAATGATACAAATATTTTTTTCACAATGGCTACTATTATTCTTCAACCCTTTAGATGTTTTTACTTAAACATAGCTTATAATGAACTAAAGAGGAAAAATAATAAATTCAAGCAAATTTCCTTTAATAAGAAGTATATGAAATGGACTCACTTAACCACAAGGATGTCGAAATACTTCACTTCTTCATACCATCAACCACTAATAATAAATTCAAAATGTTCATAAACTTATCGTGAAAAAAAATTAGGTACCTGGAATACTTGCAATCTTAATACTTATTGGAAATTAATTTGATCTTAACATGATGCCCAATTTAAATGAAATATTTCTTCACAGATTAAACATCTCTATGTTTAACCAATGATTTCCCATATAAATCCTAAAATATAAATAACACGTGTTATATTTCATGATACATGTCTTTGTTCTCATTTCATTTAGATTAAACACCTACAAATTCTCCAAATCCTAGTATAAAACCTTTCTAAATAGAGTTTGCAGGTTATAATGATAAACACATAGAGTAATGATAATGAATGAATATTGCATCATCAAATAATCACATATTAATTAAACATGGAAAATGGTTGATCTATTGAATTCAATTTTTTATTAAATAAAATTCATTTTATTAGTGTGATAAGCCTTCAACCATATACATTTCATAAATTGCACATTCAAATGACCAATTTATAAAATCTTGTAGAGTAAATTTCATATTTTCACTATTTTTTGACAATACGCTTTGATTTTTCAAAGATTTTTTGAATTGAAGTTGTATCTTTAAAAGTAACTATTGTAATCAACTTTTATTACAATTTTTGATGTTTATGGCTGGTCACTTTTATGTTTCCTTGCTGGTAATGTTGATACCGAAAAAACAAATTGGTTTATAGTATTTGGAAAATGAGTGTGTATAAACCACAAAATGTACTTTTCATCGAGATGAATTTTCCATGCACAATGACAAGAAATGATATAATATTTATATGGATGAGTTTGTGCAAAATGTTTCAGATTGTAAAATCATATATATTTGTGTTGTTGTTTAGTAGGGTTAGCATTAATTTTTATTAGAAAGCTAATAAAATTTTATGTTATCTTTGATTTTGAAATTAATTGAAAGTTTATATTGAGATTTAGAGAGTAATTTAAACGAAGAAAGAAAAAAGAAATCATAATAAAGAATTGAAAAGTATAATGATAGCATGGTATGTTCACAGGTATATGTGTAGCTAGATGGAATTTTGTTAAAAGGGAACATGAGGGGAAAGGTAAATTTGAGCAATAGTTGGATACTTGTGCATATTTAGGAAGGAAAACTAGTTAAAAATAGTTTTGAATATATGGTAAAGACAAATGTAGTGTTCCCAACAACATTAGAGTTTAATACGATTACACTTGTTTCATAATTGCGGATATTCTTAGGATATTTTAGAAGCAATAAATTGGCACACACATAAGTAGAATACTAACAATGTTGATTTCTAGCACAAAGGTATCTTATATAATTGATTGCACTAACTTCAACTAGGTAAGATTACATCTAGTTCGATCAATATTAAATATATTTTACATATATACATCAAGATAACACTTAACAATTCATAATCTTTAAAAATGATTAGAAATTATGTTCTTCTACCTAGTTTGAAACCTTGTGATTGCATCCTTTTGTTTTTTCTAAAAAAAATGTCAGCAACACCATCTTTCCTTCCAGCATAAGAACAAGTGAAATTCCCGTGAAAATTAGATATAATACACTTATTTTTGCAACACTGTGAATTTTTTTAGAGGCCATAAAATGACAGATAAAGGTAGAACACTAGCGATAGTGAGTGTTGTCACCTATTGTACCTTTTTCGAGTTGTGTAAAATGAAGTCAAATGTTGGCCCAAAAAGGGGAACTGAAGTGAAAAAGGCCAAAAGGAGAACAAATATCAAAATCTGAAAGCTCGAGGAGGAGGCCAAAACCAAAGCTTATATTTCAAAGCTTAGAGGAAAGCCCATATTTAAAGAGGAGTGTTGAAATTTAGGACCAGATCACATCGGAGCCCGGTATTGGGAAGGATAGAAGAAAGGCATATTGGAGGCAGAGGTTATCATAACTCCCTTTTAATTCCCCTTTGAAAAAATTTATGATGAAGGGGGCTTCCGATACAAGTCGACACTTGGTCATGAAAGATCCACAAAACCTCGAGCGAAGGGAAGATTTAGCACTTGAGTTCTGTGGGCCATATTTGGAATGCACATATTGTAACTTCCATGAAAAGTCCAATTTAAAAAGTTACGATGAACAGGGCTTCCGATATAGGTGGTGACTGGTCATGACCATCCATTAAACCAAAGGAGAAGCATGAATCACAAAGAGAGATAAGCCCCAACTTGAGCCCAAAAAAGGCTTTAGACCCCAGGCGTTGAGCTTGAGGTCACTGCACCCGGTCTCATGGAGAAGAAATTGAAAGGGGATAAATAAAAGGAGTTGAGAGGCATCGAAAGGTTATGTCAAAGAATGTTACAAGGAGAGAAGGCTTCAATATTTCAGCCCCTATGCTTTAAAGCCTTTGGTCATAGGCAATGGTCCCATGGTTGAGAAGAAATAAGGAGCTGAGCATAGGAGGGATGAAGACATCGAAAGTTTGTATTTTGTAATGTCATTTTAAGAACATTATGGTCAGTTATGACTTTGAAGTGACGATGTGGTAATTCTGATGTAGGAGCATCAAGACCATTTTTCATTTGTAAATATATGATAACAGGGGGGTGTGACAATTTTTAATATTTTACAAATTAAATTGTTATTTTTAATAAAATAAGAGGTAATTAAGAAAAGTGAGGATTATGTAAATATTCTTTTTCTAAATAAAAGGATATGAGAGTAATAGTTTAGGAGCAAAATTTGGGATAGGATTTCTATGTAAGGGATTAATTGAGAATGTAAGGGGATGAGAGATTTTTCTAAGTATTAATTTAGAAATTAGTTTCATTAATTATGGGTGAAAGAGGATCCTTAGGGATTCAAGAGTGATTTTAGGATTTTTGTTGAGAAGTTGAAGGGATTGAAATTAGATTAGATCATTCTAAATTTTATAAATTATCAAGCCTAAAAGGCATTGTAATGGTGAGAAATTGTGGGATTGAGAGTAGGCATTGAACAACAAGGCTGTAAGCCTTCAGCAAGTTGTAATGGCGACGACTGTTGAATATCTGGCCACAAGAAAGTTCGTAAGTATTTGTATGATAAGTGTGGTTTTTAGACATTGAGTGTTGATTTTCTAAAATTATTTTGTTGAGTCATGCGCACTTGTATTTGGATGTGTTTATGAATTCAAAGGCGTGGAATGGTATACAATGATGATGGATCATCTGGTTATTGTGAACACTCATATATAATAAGGGCGCACTGTGAAATTGTGTCAAATGAAAGAATTTGTAAGGGTTAAATCTAACATGGCAATGTTAAATCCATATCTATGAATATCGACCTATAGTTTGATTGATAGAATTATAAAGAGAAGAACGCCAGCAATGTGGGAAATTTTATGCATGAAAGGCATTACATCTCTGCATATAGGATGTATGGTAATGCATTGAGTCTACGGCTTAGTGTGGAACTCTATGTAAAAACTCTGTTCTGTCAGGGTCGTTGATTATTGAGGAAACTTGTTCAATTCAGTGTCATTAATGATAGATTGAATTCACTGTTGCATAATGTCTTAAATGAATTGTATTTCATCAAAGGGCGGTAGCATTGATTTAGCGCAGATTTGAATGGTCGAGAACTTGTGGGTCATAGCTGTGATATGGGCGCAGGGATTTTTTTAACGTGGAGAATCAAATCGCTTTTCAATTGGTTGACCAGTGCTATGAAGTTTGGATCTGTATCGGAGAGAAAGAACTATAGCGTATAATTGAGATATAATACTTGCAACGATTGCCAGAAGCCTACCTGGCAATTCGAAGCATCGATCATAATTTGTGAAGGGTTTAAAATTGATTTCATCAGAGAAAAATCCGAGAGCGGCAATGAAGGTAATCAGTTTCAATAATTCGTTTTTGTATACACTGAATTAACATCAGAATTGTAGAAAATAAGCACCAGCCAACAAGCTGGCAAATTCATTGAATTACAAGGTTGAAGAATTCAATCTGGCAAAGTTGAATTACAGCGTTTGCAGAGTTGATAAAACACTGAATTTGACAGTGTGGAATGAAAGGTAAACAAACATTGGGGCAAATGAAAAGTAGACATTTAAAGATCAAATGAATAGAAGTTATGTAGACAATAACTAAGGCGCAGTGATTTCCAGACCGTGTGGATCAATCTAGTTGCATAGAAACATGGATAGCATGATGATCCAACTTTGAAATAGTGTCAATGGTTTTAAAACCCAGTCAAAATATTTAGTTGCAGAGCGCTGTTGAATGGAAGGTATGTGGTGTTAGTATTCAATTTGAAACGAAATTCAGTTTATATGAATTGGTTGCCATATCAGAGAACTATTTGCAGAAGTGTGTGAACTAATAGAGTTTCCACAAGGTGAGATTGAATCCTGAGTTGTTAAATGCCCGTAAAGAAAAGAATCTTCCGCATGAGTTGAAATTGCCATTGAGTGGATTTACTTGGAATGAAACGGGAATTGCATTTTTATATGCACAGTACTGGGAGATTCTGGGTTTATGCGGGTTACGCTTGCATCAGGTGGTATCAGAGCTAGAATGCTCTGTTGAAGATATATATATATATATATATATAATATATATATTGAATGAGAACAGAAGGTTTTGTCGAAAACTAAAGTGTGTTTTTGAATGTGTGATGAATGATGGAAAGGAAGATCAGATTTTAAATCTGATATGTAGCATACACAATTGCAAGTGAACAGGATTGCAGGGAGGACAAGATCATGCATGATCTTAAAGGTGAGATGATTTTTTTGAGTTGAAATTTATGATTGAAGTTTATGGTTGCAGAGAAGATGATGGCAGTGAACGTGGCATTCAGCTAAAGGCTGAATAAGGAGGAAAATTGCAGTGTCCTGAAGAAGAAGGTGAGTTGAAGCGATAGCCTGAAGAGAGAGTAGAGAGAGTGCTCGAAAGGTTCCAGAGGCAGTGTACCGGTACTTACCAAAAGACTGAGTGAGGAGAGCTTGGTGAGGTAAGTGGTGGCAGCAGGAGAGCTTGCTGTTGCAGAGGCTAGTGCAACTCATGGTGAACAAACAACTGATGAAAGAAATGATCATGGAGGATCAGAGAAAAGGTTCAAAGGAATGCCACATAGGTAAGATGACTGATGAGGTCAGAGAAAGAGAGATTGCAGTAATGAAAGTACAATTGCAGGTACTAGAAGAATGGCTGCAAGAGCAGAAAGATCAGAATAGAGGATGGATCCTTCCACTGAAGGGAAAGAGAGTGATTTGGCGACAATTACAGAGGAGGTTGAGGCAAATTGTGATTGCCTTGTTGAAAAAGGGACTTAGAGTTCTTGAGCCAGAGATGTAATTTGAAGATTCCACATGCAGATATGTTCAAAGGAAAATGTTGGAGGAAGCAGTCAAGACTAAAAAGTCTTGTGGTTTTAAAACTGATGAGTTGTGTGTGTTTGCAGGTACAGTACAAGGAGATGAGGAAGCTTTAGAGTTTGTTGAGGAGAGAGAAGAGTTGAATATGAAGGTTATTCAGATCAATGCTGAGATAGCAAGATCTCAGAAGGAAATGAAGGTAGAGGAAGCAAAAAATGATAAGTACTCTGAAAAAGAAAGCAGTGATGCTTTTGCTGTTACAGTACAAGAGAAAATTCTTGTGGATGTTGAAGAAGAGAATCAGTCTGAAGCGTAGATAAAGGAAGTAACAGCTGATATTGTTGAACATTTTGTGCAAACTGAAAGTTTATGTATGAATGCAGGTGATGATGATATGCTTCAACAATGCTACAGAGAAATTGCATTATTAGAATATTTGTTGATGAATTCAGAGTATGATAGAAAGGTTGCAGTAGATGAAGGAGTTCAGTACAGTGAACGAGAGCAGAACGACATCTTTGAGACAAATGGAAAGAAGGAGAGACTAGCTGATAGTCTCATGGTGAATACAAATCAGCATACTGATGTGCTGACAAAGGAGTTGGGAAAGAACTCAGAGTAGCATACTGAAGTGTTGCCAGGGAAAGCTGAGGAGAAATCCAGTGAAGATTTGTTGAGTCCTGAAGAAGACTTGGAGCTACAAAGAGAAAACTTGGTGACTGATTGTGATTTTGAAGCTGACAATTTGATTTTGTTTACAGGTGATGTTGAAGACAGTCCATCATTTGAGATTGTCTTGGAAGAAGAACAACTATTGCAGATAGAAGATGAGACAATCATGTTTCCTATGCAGAAGCTTGTTACCGTGGGTGACAAGAAAGAGTTGGCTTGTTTTTATAGCCAAGAGAAGACTGGTGGGAAAAACTTTGGAGCTGCTACAATAGTACAAAATGAAGCTACTATTTTTGCAAAACTTGATTGGATTGCCAGAATCAATCAAGATGATAATGGAAAATTACTGAAGATGGTCGAAAGAGAAGGTGGAGATTATGCTGGAGTTAATTTGCAGCATGTTGATGAAATTGCAGATGATGGGCAAAGGAATGTTGCAGAGGGATAGGAAGTTTGGGAGGCTGCAACATCCATAGTGACAACTAGAGCAACATTTGGGGCGACATTTATGATGGAAGCTAAGGCAACACTGACAACAACAATATCTATGGGGGCACTGAAGCCTTATGTTTTTTATTCTAACAATTGTTTTGTGAGTACAGGTCTTATTGAAGATGCTGGAGAAAATCTGTTAGACAAAGAAATTGAACTGATGAGGCAGATCATGATGAAAGTATCCTGTAAGAGGCCAGCAGCGATAAAACAAAAGGAAAGCAGCAAAAGAAGGACAACAGAAGATTGTGAAAGCCTAGTCAGTGGACCGACGTAGCATAAAGTGTGGAAACCTAGAGAAGAACATCAGAAAGAAGCAGTGCCAAGTGGAAAGTTACAACACAACATATGGGATCCAGGCATACACAGATCCGAACACATGATCAGGGGATCATGATTAATTTTAACATTGGGTGTATGATGCAGGAGCATCAAGACCATTTTTCATTTGTAAATATGTGATAAAAGGGGGGTGTGACAATTTTTAATATTTTATAGATTAAATTGTTATTTTTAATAAAATAGGAGATAATTGTGAAAACTGAGGATTATGTAAATATTATTTTTCTAAATAAAAGGATATGAGAGAAATAGTTTAGGAGAAAAATTTGGGATAGGATTTCTATGTATGGGATTAGTTGAGAATGTAAGGGGATGAGAGATTTTTCTAAGTATTAATTTAGAAATTAGTTTCATTAATTATGGGTGAAAGAGGATCCTTAGGGATTCAAGAGTGATTTTAGGATTTTTGTTGAGAAGTTGAAGGGATTGAACTTAGATTAGGTCATTCTAAATTTTATAAATTATCAAGCCTAAAAGGCATTGTAATGGTGAGAAAGTGTGGGATTGAGAGTAGGTGTTGAACAGCAAGGCTGTAAGCCTTCAGCAAGTTGTAATGGCCACGACTGTTGAATATCTGGCCATAAGAAAGTTTGTAAGTATTTGTATGATAAGTGTGGTTTTTAGACATTGCGTGTTGATTTTATAAAATTGTTTTGTTGAGTCATGTGCACTTTTATTTGGATGTGTTTATGATTTCAAAGGCGTGGAATGGTATACAATGATGATGGATCATCTGGTTATTGTGAACACTCATATATAATAAGGGCGCACTGTGAAATTATGTCAAATGAAAGAATTTGTAAGGGTTAAATCTAACATGGCAATGTTAAATCCATATCTATGAATATCGACCTATAGTTTGATTGATAGAATTGTAAAGAGAAGAACGCCAGCAATGTGGGAATTGTTATGCATGAAAGGCGTTACATATCTGCATATAGGATGTATGGTAATGCATTGAGTCTACGGCTTGGTGTGGAACTCTATGTAAAAACTCTGTGCTGTCAGGGTCATTGATTATTTAGGAAAATTGTTCAATTCAGTCTCATCAATGATAGATGGAATTCACTGTTGCATAATGTGTTAAATGAATTGTATTTCATCAAAGGGAGGTAGCATTGATTTAGCGCAGATTTGAATGGTCAAGAACTTGTGGGTCGTAGCTGTGATCTGGGTGCAGGGAGTTTTGTTAACGTGGAGAATCAAATCATTTTTCAATTGGTCGACCAGTGCTATGAAGTTTGGAGTTGTATTGGAGGGAAAGAACTACAACGTATAATTGAGATATAATACTCACAACGATTTCTAGAAGCCTACCTGGCAATTCAAAGCATCGATCATAATTTATGAAGGGTTTAAAATTCATTTCATGAGAGAAAAATCTGAGAGCGGCAATGAAGGTAATCAGTTTCAATAAAGGAATTGCAGAAAGGAAGCACCAGCCAACGAGCTGGCAAATTCATTGAGTTACAAGGCTGAAGAATTCGATCTGGCAAAGTTGAATTACAACGTTTGAAGAGTTGATAAAACATTGAATTTGACAGCGTGGAATGAAAGGTAAAAAAACGTTGGGGCAAATGAAAAGCAGACATTTAAAGATCAAATGAATAAAAGTTATGCAAACAATAACTAAGGCGCAGTGATTTCTAGACGGTGTGGATCAATCTAGTTGCAGAGAAATGTGGACAGCATGATGATCCAACTTTGAAATAGTGTCAATAGTTTTAAAACCCAGTCAAAATATTCAGTTACAGAGCGCTGTTGAATGGAAGGTATGTGGTGTTAGTATTCAGTTTGAAATGAAATTCAGTATATATGAATTGGTTGCCGTATCAGAGAACTATTTGCAGAAGTGTGTGAGCTAATAGAGTTTCCATAAGGTGAGATTGAAACCTGAGTTGTTAAATGCCCATAAAAAAAAGAAGCTTCCGCATGAGTTGAAATTGCCAGTGACTGGATTTACTTGGCATGAAACGGGAATTGCATTTTTATATGCACAGTACTGGAAGATTCTGGGTTTATGCGGGTTACACTTGCATCAAATTCTACATGATATATTGGGCTCTAATTGTGTAAAGTTGAATTAATAAAGTATGGAGCAGTCAACAACTATGATTACAGAGCACCACTAACGCCACCATAATTGATCACTTCTAGCTCCCAAAGGTGGGGAATTCAAACAATTAAGGGGGAAAATGATAAGCGAATGAGTTGAGTAACTAAGGAGTAAAATCATGGAAAAGACAAGGCATGCTCGAAGACAATCATAGGAAATGGTATGGGGATATTTTGTTATGGCCATCATACATTTTTTCCATTTATGTTATTCTATAATTTTCGCATTTTCCCCCTTCGGGGTGTGATGCGAGGAGATATCTGGGGAAGGATTGAACTAATTATTGAATGGTTGTGGGGTAGGGAAACTGGGTGACCCAACCAACACCTCCACATGCTCAAGGCATTAAAGCACCTGAAAACCCATAACGAAGTGGTAGATCAGACCTCAGGCATGGTAACAATGGTTTTGCAAGTGGTAAGTCTGAATTTTGTTCATGCAAACTTTATTGTAGTTTCACCTTTGGAGTTGTTGTGTGGTGGTAAAGGTTGCTTGCAGGATTGGAGACCTGAAACACAGGTTGAGCACCCAAGGCAACATTAATGGCGTGACAATAAGGTAGGGCTACTGGTATGTATCTCAGGCCTTCTTAGTTCATGAAATGATAATCTTGATGCAAGGAATAAAGTTGCAATGATAGTGTTTGGTGATGTTATTGCATGGGTTAATTGGGATTGGGTTAAGTCTGTCACTATTTGTATCTCATATGTCAATTTTAGTCTTTTATGGAAATCTACTAGCCCAAATGGGCATGTATGGGGAGTCGGGTAAATAGTACTTTGTTTGTAACTTCTGTTAATGAATCATTTAACTCTATGTGTCTGAGGCCTAGATGGGTCAGGTTTTGGTTAGACAATCTAACATTTTCTGGAAATCGTCAGGCCTAGAGAGGCATGTATGGGGACTCAATGTCAACAACTAATGTTTGGTCTATTAATTCAGTAAATACTTCATTTAATTCTTGGTATCAGAGGCTTTGATGGGCCTGAGGTCGGTCAAAGAGTCTCGATAGCATAATGTGTCTAATCCATTTCAATGATATGGTGGAAGTCAGGTCTTCTCCAAGCCCAAAGAAAAAGATAGAGGATGTCAGGGTTCTCTGTGTTTTCATTCCTTAGAACAAGAAATGTGGAACCAAAATTGTCACCCGTAGGAAAGGGATGAATGATAAAGTCTACATTTGGCTAAACTATTTTAATTAACCATATGTGTGCAGCACCCTTTCAGGTCTACCTAAACTGAAAACTCCTCAAGCTCTTGCACTGTTGGTTCTCACTACAGGCAGTGCATGGGAGGTACTGTTGTCATTGGGAGACCCAGTCTATGGAAGCATAGTGAAGGCAGAGGCTGATGCGGGGAAGTGTGGGCACTACCGTGACAACAATTACAACAATAGGAAAGGGAAAGTGCCATTGGCTTCGTTCAGTAATCCCTAACATGGAAGAGCAAGGAAAATAGGGGAGGAGGGCATGTAAAATCTCTTGCGCGCTTACAATGTTTCCCAAGCACAAGTGAGGTATGAAATTTTGAAATGGGAGGTGGAATTGAATGTTAATGGGAGAGGAAAAAGATTCCAGCAAAAGACTAGGCATCTTTGGTAATGGACCTAGGACACACCCACGAAAGGCTCACTCTTTTCAAATAGTCACTCCAACTATATTGGGTAATGAAGAGATTACTAGTGAGAGCCATGGTGGAAATCCAAAACTTGGAAGGCCCCGAACAAACACATCAATTTGAGCTGAGTCTCAAGGACATTCAACAGGAAATACAATTAGTACATGTCCAGCTATACTATCATAATGCTACCTTGGCTGCATGGAAAACAACTACATATTCTGCAACAAAATGAAGTTACAAGGTCGAGTGCAACGGATCGTGGCTTAGTAGCATTGTCTGATGATTGACTACTAGGAAGTCATGGTATTTTTGAAAGTTTTTGATGGTTTTTGTTCTATGATCTGGTCAGGTAGCATTTACATTGTCAATAGTAAATATATATGGGAGATAGATATGGTAGCTTATAAAGCTTAGATGGACACACTCAAATTATTTATGTTTTGGATGACTTAGGATACTGGTCGGTGGCCAATAGACATAGTTTCCTTCAGGCAGGTTAAGGCCACAAGGCAAATGTTCTGTAACCTAATTTACATATGATTAATGGAAAGGTACTTCCAAGCTTACAACAAAAAATCACATTTTAAAGGAAGGAATCAAATCTGTTGTAATGATTTGGGCAGCAGAACCTTCGCATGCCAAGACACCTACTTGATCAGATAGCTGGAGCATGGCTGAGATATTCTGTAATTGTTTTTCAAGCTTCCACCCTCCTTATAAAAATATGGGAGAAACTCTTTAGAAAGTTTCCCAAATCCTGCAATTCTAGAGACCCGAATTCTCTATTTTTCAAGTTCTGAACTCTGTTTGTAGAGAAAGCGGTTACAGTTTGGTTCAATTTGTTTATTAATGAGGTTCTCGAGATGGAAATAATCAAACTATTTATGTTTTGGATGGCTTATGATGTTGATGGGTAACCAATAGACCTAGTTTCCTTCGGGTAGGTTGAGGCCACCAGAAAAATATTATGAGAACTAATTTACATATGATTAAAAGAAAGGTACTTCCAAGCTTACAAAAAAAAAATCGCATTTTAAAGAAAGGAATCAAATCCTTTGTAATGATTCGGGAAGAAATACCTCTGCATGCCAAGATATCTAGTCGATCAGATAGCTCAAGCATGATTGAGATATTTTGTAACTTCTTTTCAAGCTTCCCATCTCCTTATAAAAATATGGAAGAAACTCTTTAGAAAGGTTCCCAAATCCTGCAATTCTAGAGACCCGAATTTTGTCTTTTGCAAGTTTTGAACTTTGTTTACAGAGAAAGCAGTTCCATTTTGGTTCAATTTGTTTTTTCATGAGGTGATCGATCTTATATAAATGTTAAATATGATGGACTGGTGATTTGGAATCTATCTTCAAATATTAATGAAGCAATTTTGTTGATTCCAAGCATAGCTAATGTATGTTTTTCCTTTTGTATATAATTTCATGTATGTTTTTCCTACTTTGAAGCTGTGTAATTAAGTTGTTGTAGGAAAATAATGAGAGGGGGTAGGGGTGAATCAATATTCTTTAGCAATTAGCACTTTTAAATATTTTCATAGCATTAGTTAATCTTCAATTATCATTAATGTTTATGCAATAATAATAATGAATAAAAGAACACAGGAGGCACAAAAATTTTAGGTGGAAAACCCCCTCTAGGTCAAAAACCACCGAAAGCTTTTCTAATAATCCTTTAATCTTGAACTCCACTTGAATAGAAAGCTCCAACTTCCTCTAATATTGAAAAGCGTTCTTCTCCAGCTCCCACTGGATGGATGCTCCAATGCGTGAGATTCTTCAGTAGTCAAATGAATAGATGCCCCAACACCCAATGAGCTACAACTCACCCTAGCACCACCCTACCACCCTAAAGTTTTCACAGGCTTGAAACTGTTGATGACTTCATGCACCAACCTAGCACCACCCTACCACCCTAAAGAAGAATAAAAGAAGAATGGACTCCCATACCTGGAAAAATGGTCCACTTTACAATGATATAGAATGAGGTAGAAGAAGACGACACACTAGACCATAACCCCAACTATGACATAACCACATAATAATGATCCTAGACTTCCCAACATTGCCTCTTGAAGTCATGGCAGATAGACACTTGTACAACTTTTCCAAAGATGCTTTTACAATGACTCTGTACAATGATACTTTTACAATGTCTATATGCAGTGCTGGCACTTGAAGACTTCATGTGGTGAACTTCTTGTTGTTGTTTTGCACTTTTATTGTTGCTCTTGTCATGTTACCCTTTCTCATTCTTCAAAATATTAGATTATACATTGAGTCTCCACTTGATGAATATATATAACTGCAAAAAGTCTTCAAGGAAATACCCATGACATGATAATAGCAAAACTTACCTCATCTTGTAGAGCATATGTCAATGCTAATAAAAAACAAAAAATTAGCATACAAACAACCTAATGCAATTAAGAGATGAACATGCATATATAGAAGATGCTTACCTGTATCTTACCTCTGTTGCGTCATTTTGTTGCACCTTGCTCTTTGTTTCCCTAAAAAGTCTCGTCCTCTTCCCCCCTTGACAACACTTGATCTAGTTTTTCTTTCCTTCTAGGAGCACGATATTTAATCTGATGTATTTCTGTGATATTAGATCCCCAACATGTGATGTTTGGTTTTGTAGAATCCCTCTGAGTCTTCTTTCAAATGCCATAGGTCTGACCTGATTTGGACTGTTCAAGACAAAATGATGCCCAATTTCTCACAATAACCTAATTATGGACTAGTTCAGCAGAGTGAACTTGTACGATATGCCACGTGTCATTGTTTCCTCCTTCGGCTCTAAAAATGATACAAAAAAAACTATAGTTTCTGCACTATCCTCCACTTTTTATAGAATTACAATCCTGTTCTGAGACAGAGAGTTATGAAAATCTTCCCAAGATTACATCTTTGAGATGAAATTCGACAACTTGCAAACACCCTAACTTCCACCGATCATATCCCTGAAAATATAGCGAACCAAGATCTAAAATTTGGTCACAACGTTCAATAGGATTGTGAGTCAAGTAGATTTTAATTTTAGAGTATAAGACTTTGCAGAAATGAAGTTATAGCGAAAATTCCACAATCGCTACATTTGGAGGAAATATGAGATTTCTTTTTATAAATTTGAGAGGGGCTTCTATAGAGAATGTTGGAGGGATTTTAGGAGCTTAAAAAATTATTAATTAATCACTACTTAATGACCAAAACCAATTATGAGTGCCATGCCACAACTCCATATGGTTTTATCCCAGTAACTAGGGTTACCAGCTTCAAACATGAATATCTCTCAAACCGTGAAGAATTACTTGGCATGCCATATATCAACAGAAACATCTCGACGAGTAGAATCTATCGAGAAGATACTTGACTCAAAATAGAGTAATTTTTCAAGTCAAAACTCTCTTGCAAGATAAGGGTATCCCATGGTGTTGTTTGGGTTGACATCAATGACAACCTCAGATCATCTTTGGATCAACAATGTCCCCCTTTAGCATTGATGGCAACACAAGTACTCCCCTTGCGATCATGGCACCTCTTCCTACTACCTTCTCTCCCCCTTTGACATCAATGGAAAAGGGTAACTCCCCCTGACACACAACCATCCTGCGGACCTATACACACTTCCACTCCCCCTTTATTTTCTGAATATGCAAAATTTAATGAGAACTTGGGAGAATCCCAAGCTTCTGGTGAAGATATTAAAATTCTTCACGAGGTAAAGGTTTAGTAAAGATATCATCAATTTGTTCTTTTGTACCAACATATTCAATTTTGATATTATTTTCGACGATTTTTTCTCTAACAAATTATATTTTATCGGAATGTATTTTGTTTTTGAATGCATGATAGGATTCTTGGAGATGTTGATGGCACTGGTGTTTTCACAAAAGATGGGAATAGGCTCACTGAATTGTACTTGAATATCCTGCAAATTTTGTTTCATCCAAAGGACTTGAGTACAACAAGATGCTACTATAATGGATTCTGCTTTTGCTTTAGATAATGAGATTGAGGTTTACTTTTTTCTCAACCATGATACGAGACAAACACCTAGATAGAATGTTGCTCCACTAGTACTCTTATGATCATCAATTCTTCCTTCCTAATATGCATCTGTAAAGGGTTGAATAATGGGATTGTTTCCCTTGGGATACCACAAGCCATATTCTGTTGTGCCCTATATATATATCGATGAATTCTTTTGATGACAATAATATGTGATTCTTTTGGTGCTGCTTGGAATCTTGCTAGTTGTCCAAATGCTTGCATAACATCTGGTCGGGAGGTTGTTACCTATAAAGTACTACCAATCATAGATCTGTACAACCTCTGGTCCACATCCTTAGATGAGTCGTCTATGCTCAATTTCTAACCTACTACCATCAGAGTAACGACAGGTTTGCAATCTTCCATTTTGAATTTCTTAAGCATTTCCTTGATGTACTTGGCTTGACATATAAATATTCCTTTCTCTTGTTGATATATTTGAAGTCCTAAGAAGTATGTCAACTCAACAAGTAAAAACATCTCGAACTCAGTTTACACCTTTGTAAGAAATTTCCTGCTTAGTCAATCATCATTGCTACCAAAGATTATATCATCCACATATACCTCAACTATTGTTAAATTATCCTTACTTATTTGTACATAATGATTACTATCAGGAATACCTTTCTTGAACCCATGTTGACGTAGATATCCATCAATACTTTCATACCATGCTTTGGGAGCCTACTTGAGACTATACAGAGCCTTTTTTAACTTGCAAACATAGTCTTCTTTTTCTGAGAGTAGAAAACTGTCAAGTTGTTCGATGTAAACTTCTTCTTCTAATTCTCCATTCATAAATGTTGACTTAACATCCATTTGGTATACTTCTATTTTTATTGAACATGCATAGGCAAGAAACATCTAGATGGCTTCATTCTAGAAATTGGTGCAAATGTTTCATCAAAATCAATTCCTTCCACTTGTGCATAGCCTTTGCAAGCCATTCTTGCTTTGTTTCTGGTAATCTACCCATCTTCATTCAATTTGTTCCTGAAAACCCATTTAGTCCAAATGACATTTTTATCTTTTAGTCATGAAACTAATTCCCAGGTTTTATTCTTCTTGATTTGATCCAATTCTTCATTCGTAGCTCCTACCCAATGTTCATTCTAACTGGCTTCCTCAAAACTACTAGGCTCAAAGGTTGCTAGAAAAGCAATATGAGCTTGTTGTGATGAATAAATTTGTCAACCTTTTCTTGTTCCAATTCCTTCATTTATGTCACCAATGATTTGATTTGACAAATGGTTCTTTTGAATCCATTCTTTTGTTCTCTTTGGAGGAGCTTCTTGTTGTTGTTCCTATATATCTTGTTGATCACTATTACTTCTTCCTGGTTGACATTTGTTTCTTGTTCTAGAATTTTCTCTATACATTTTTTAGCCTCTGTCTCAAGTTTCAAATATTCTAGATCCCCATAATTATTCGTTGGAACACTATCTTCATCAAATGTAACATTTATGCTCTCCACTATCTGTTTTCATCCTAGACTATAGCATTTATAGGCCTTTATTTTGCGTGAGTAACCAACAGAGATACCTTCATCAGCATGCGATTCAAACTTACCCAACTTTTGATCTTCTCCTTCAATATAACACTTGCTTCTGAAGATTCTGAAATATTTTACATTAGCTATTTTTCCTTTCCATAATTCATATGGGGTCTTATTGCAATTATTTATTAGAAGACTTATATTGATAATGAAGACTGTCATATCAATTGCTTGAACCTAGAATTTTTAATCCAATTTTGATTCCTTCAGCATTTTTCTACCCATTTCCTATACATTTTTGTTCTTTCTTTCAGCAACTCCATTTTGCTGAGGTGTTCATGCTCTTGAAAATTGTCTTCTTATTCCATTTTCGTCACAGTATTGCTGAAATAATTTGGAAGTGAATTCTCTGCCATTATCTGATCTTAGACACTTTATTTTTAAATCAGTTTCATTTTTGGCCAACTCATTGTAGATCTTAAAGCACTCAAATGCTTTAGATTTTTTCTTTAGGAAATGGATGGCTGTCATCCTGGTATAGTCATCTCATTAACATGAAATATAATTCTCCATCTAAGATTTTTGTTCCCATAGGACCACATAGATCACTATGTATCAATTCAATAGATGTGATGCAAAGTGTTCTTTTGTTTTAAATCCGCATTTTGTCTGCTTGCCGTGCTGACAAGCCTCACATAGTGTGTTGGAAGGTTTTGAGATTTTCGGCATTTCTCGTACTGCTTTCTTTTCGCTTATCCTTGAAATATCATTAAAGTTTATGTGACCCATTCATTTGTGCCATAACCAACTTTCATCTTCTTTAGCTAGTAGACTTTAGTTGCTTCACCTAGAACATATATGTCATTTGCAGCTCGACTTGTTGTAGCCACAATTTTACCATACCTGCCTTTCCTCATTTCACATTTTGTGGAGTTGAATAGCATTGTGTGTCCTTGATCACACATTTTTCCAACACTGAGAAGAATGTTATTCAAGTTTTCAACAAATAGAACATTCTTGGATAGAGCATCCTTGCTTCTGAGACTAACAGTACTTGATCCTATAACATTTGAAGATCCATCATTTCCGAAGGACATAGTTCCATCCTTCTTCTCTTTCAGAGGTACAAATTTCTTTCTATCTCCATTCATATGTGTTGAGAAACTGCTATCAACATACTACACATATTTTTTGTTTTGAGCCTTGAGAGTGAGAGCACAATTATCAATGTTCTTCTTCTTCCATGTTTGTTCATTTTGTGGCTTTGAAGATTCTTTTGGAGGATTTTCAAGTCTGCAGTCTTTGGCTATGTGTCCAAATTTTTGACATTTGTAACATTCAATATTACTTCTTAAATGTTCAAATGTATTGATCTTTCGTTGAGCCCTGGGACGTTAATATTTGATAGATCTCCTGAAATTGTATTGGCTCCAATGGTATGTGTGACATTCTACAACTTTATGACCAAAGTTTCCACATGAATAACAATAGCCATGAAAAATATGTTTGTACCTGGATGGAAATCTTTGTCGGGGAATTGTCTTCCAAGGCTGTTCTTGCGAACCTTGTCCAATGAAGTCTACATGCCTGTCAGATCTCATAGGTTCATTGTATATTTTGGTAGAAGGTCCTACTTCTTCTTCTTTGTAACCGAGGCCATTTTTTTCATTGTAAGATTGTTGATTATTGATGAGTTCTTCCAATGCTCTTGAACTCTTCACATAGTTTTGGACAATTTTTCCTTTCTTCACTTACGTAGCGAGACTACTTCGGCTTCTAATGCTTCCCTTTCTCGGTTGCTTTCTTCCAACTTCTTTTGAAGTGACTCTTCAATACATTTTTGTTCTTGAACTTCAATTTTGAGACCTTGAACATGTTCTTCAAGAGTATTGGAATGGATCTTCTCAGCCTTGAGCTCTTTTATAAGCTTGATTTCCTCCTTAGAAAATTCTTCTATGGTCAACTCTTCTTCTTCGTTTTTTGATACCTCTTATTTATTGTTCCTGGCCATAAATCATACTCTCTCATTGGCTTCTTCTTCACTGTCACTGTGTTCATTGGATGATGAGATATCTTCTTTAGAGAGAAAGTCCCTTTTGAATCCTTTCTTCTTGCCTTGCTTGTTGAATTTATTAAAGCCCTTCTTTCCTTTTGAGTTTCCATTGCCTCTATTCAAACATTTTGCTGTGAAATGCCCAACCTCACCACAACCGTAACATATCAATGGAATTTTACCTTTGAATTTTCCCTTACCAATTTTTAGTTTTCTCGTAAAGTAGGCATATTCTCCATTTGAAAAACCTTCTTCATCATCTTCCTTTTCTTCACACTTGTAGGTGCAGGTGTAGGTCTTTTCCTTTGAAGGTTGTTTGTCCTTATTGGTTTTCTTAGATGCAGCGAACATAGTTTCTAGATGCAAAGTACCCTCTTCTTCATCAAGTCTCATTTCATATGCCATGAGAACTACATGTAATTCCTCTTTTCTAAGTTCGTCCAGATTGGCACAGTATTCTAAGACTGATACCTTCGGGTTGAATCTTCTAGGTAATGTTCTACGAATATTTTGTATAATAGTCTTCTCTTCGATAGGCTCTCCCAATCCTTCCAGAGTGTTGGTTATTTCATTAACATGTTGGAAGTATGTAGAAATGTTGTCATCTTCTTTCATTTTGAGTTGCTCAAAGTTTTCTCTGTAGATTTGAAGATTTGCTTCTTTGACATTTGAATCACCTGCATATATATTCTCAAGCTTCTCCCATACATTTTTGGAAGTTTTACAACACAACACCTTATGATAAGCAGATCGAATAAGTCCATTGATAATAATATTCTTTTCTTTTGCATCATTTACCAAATTCTTCATACCTTGTTCATCTGCGGTTGGTGTAAAGCCATTTTGAACAGTGTCCCATACTTCATAACCTTATGCCAAGAGATAGACCTCTAGTCTTCCTTTCCAGAGTGCATAATTATTTTCATTGAATATAGGTACACCATTCTTGGTATGCTCCATGATCTCCTTCTAGTTGTTAAACTGCTACTAAAGTAACCAAGCTCTGATACCATTTGTTGGAAATATTGAGGGGGGGGGGGGGGGGGGTTAATCAATATTTCTTAGCAATTTGTACTTTTAAATCTTTTTAGAGAATTAGTTAATCTTCAATTATCATTAATGTTTATGCAGTAACAACGATGAATAAAAGTACATAGGAGGCACAAAAATTTTCGGTGGAAAACCCCCTCCAGGACAAAAACCACCAAACACTTTTCTAATAATTATTTAATATTCAACTCCAATTAAAAATAAAGCTCCAACTTCCTAGAATCTAGAAAAGCATTCTTCCCCAACACCCAGTGGATGGACACTCCAACAGCTGAGATTCTTTAGTAGTTAATTGAACGGATGCCCCAACACCCAATGACCTACAACTCACCCTAGCACCACCCTACCACCCTGAAGTTTTCATAAGCTTGAACCTATTGCTGACTTCATGTACTGGCCTACCACCACCGTATCACCCTAAAGAAGAATGAAATAAGGATGGACTCCCATACCAGGGAAAATGGTGCACTTTACAAGGATATAGAACGATGTAGAAGAAGATGACACACTAGACCATAACCCCACCTATGACACAACCACCTAATAATGATCCTGGACTTCCCGACATTGCTTCTTCATCTCATAGAAAATAGACATGTGTACACCTTTTACAAATATGCTTTTACAATGACTATGTATAATGATACTTTTACAATGTTTGTATGTAGTGCTGCCCACTTGAAGACTTCATGTGGTGAAATTCTTGCGGATGTTATGCACCTTGATTGCTGCTGTTTTCATGCTACCCTTTCTCATTATTTAGAACATTAGATTATGCATTGAGTCTTCTCTTGGTGAATATATAATACCTGCAAAAATCCTTCAAGGAAATACCCATGACATGATAATAGAAAAGCTTACCTCATCCTGCAGAGCATATGTCAGTGCTAAACAAAAAAAACAAATTAGAATATAAAGAACCTAATGCAATTAATATATGAACATGCATATATAGAAGAAACTTATATGTATCTTACTTGTGCTGCATGATTTTTCTGCACCATGTTCTTTGCTTCCATAGAAAGTCTAGTCCTTTGCACCCCTTGACAGCACTTGAACTAGCTTTTCTTGCATTCTAGGAGCACGATATTTAATCTCATGTATCATTGCGATTTCAGATCCCCAACATGTGATCTTTGGTCTTGTATAGGCCCTCTAATTCTTCTTTCCAATTCCATGGGTCTAACCTGATTTGGACTCTTCAAGACAAATTTATACCCAATCTCTCACAATGGCCTAATTAAGGACTAGTTCAATAGAGCGAACTTGTACGATGTGCCACGTGTCACTGTTTTCTCCCTTGGCTCTGAAATTGATAAACATGAAACAATAGTCTATGTGCTATCCACCACTTTTACAAAATTCCAATCCTCTTCTCAGAGCGAGAGTTATGATGATTTTCCCAAGATCACTTCTTTGAGATGAAATTTGGCAGCCTGCAAAAACCCTAGCTTCCATTGATCATATCTCCAAAACATTCATTTAGTTGTTTAAACATACCATATAAATCCATAACTAATCATTATACTAAAATAAAGTGAAACTGTAATAAACTGCTATGCTACAGTAGATGATAAGAAAATATATGCATGAAGACACCAAATTACCATGCTTCACTCCAATGTCGGGCTACATCCACCAAAACTATTACTAATATAATGATTCCTTGTACAAAATATAGTTCTTGACTTGCACACTAAGTTGCAGGTCATCTGCGCACTCAGCTATACATTCAGGACTCTACACACTCAGTTGCAGAGCCTCGCCTTCTTTTACTAAACAAAAAATTACAAAAGTTCCTCCAGGATGAAGATTTGGATCATAAGATGATTTTCTTCTTATTATTTGATCCTCTATATATTATTAAATCAAGGGTTACATTGTACAATATCATGGTTGAAATACCAAGGACTCCCTAAAACAAGCAGCCATGTTCCGAAAACACATCGAGATTTTACATTATTACACGTGTTTACAAAAAGGAGGGTCCTCGACCCACCCCTACGCCCTTATACCGTGCAGTATATTCCAACTGCTTCATTGCACAATCCACTTCATGCTCCACTGCTCTACTGCATGTTCCACTTCGTGCTCTGCTGGTGGGCTCTGTTAACACCCAGGTTGTTCCCTATGACTCCCAAGGGAATACGGCCGGGGTAACCACTAACCAATCTTTGGACTACAGCTTCTAGCCCAGCTGTAATCAGAGAGGGCTTTCTCTGTAAGGTTTGTCACTGTTTTAATGGAGTTTTTAGGCTAGTTATGAAGTACATGTTTGATTGTTTTTATGTTTGGTTGGGAGGATGCTTCTGATAGTTTTTAGAGTTTTCTCTGCAGGTGAAACTAATCCATTGGACAAATGGGGTCTGTAGTTGTTGCTTCCTTGAGATCCTGGCTAAAGTGCAGCTAGAATTACAGTGCTTGTGTGTATTTCATAAAACAAACTGTAAATTGTGAGGGTGAAAATGAGAAGCAACTAGCAAAGAGCATTTAAGAATTCTTTACTGAGCTGGAATGTGGGAAAGGAATCTATTACTTAGGAGCATTACTTGAATTCCTGAATAAATAGATTACTGTGATGATATAGTGTGAAAGGTAGCATTTAAGAATTACTCTTTCTTTACCATAACTGAAGAAAACATTTGAAATAGCTTAGATTGAGCTCAGGTTAACCAATGTTTAAATCCTGAGACTATTCTTTTTCCTTGCTATCTAGATATTGAGTACATGAAAACACATGAATGATATAAGAAAACATAACAAGCATATAACAGAGAGTAACGAGAAAACTTATTGAGCCATGAAATACACAGGAATCCTGCAACTTTCAGCCATACACCAGCAAGACATCAAGAGACACAATGCTTTTGGAAATCCCATCACCCTTTGTATTAGTTGTCTGAAGATTTACAATAGAGGAGTAACAGAATAGATCTTGAGAGATTTCTTACATCCGGAGTCTAACCCTTGCTAACAGATGCGAGGGGAAATATATAGAATTTTTTTATAAAATATCTCAGGCATTGAGTCATCTGAGAGAGAAAATATCTTCTTTTACTAGTACAAGGCTTGCAGATGAGAAGTTATTACAATCTTTAATGAGTTATAAAGGCTCTTAACTCCTTGTTAGAGCAAATTTGACCTTTGGGGCTCACGGAGTCGGTTGAGCGCTTGGCATAACTGCTGAATGACGTGGCTGTGCAGCTATTAATTTTCTGTGTCTTCTCGGTCCTACCACCTGTGCCTGCTGAGACTGCTGTTGTGGCCTGAGTACCTGTGCTGAGTTGGCTCAGCCTCTGTCTTCATACCTGCTGATGTGTCTTTGTCCTGCTGTGTATGAGATTCAAACTATTTGTTGAAGAAAAAACCGCGATTACTGACTTTGGTTCAACAGTAATTGAATCAATTCCTGCCATGTATCTGGTGGAGGCAAACTGATGCTTCAAATTGACCCCTATGGTCTCATCAGCTCTGTATATTTATAGAAGTGAGGGGGCTCATCAAATAAATGTGCAACTTCATTTCTAATAAAAAATAAATTATCTACTCTATCAAAAAGAATTTTCCCTGTTACTGGGCCTGCCTCTGAAGATGTGCTAGGTGCCTCTGCAATCTGTGTTGCTGCAAAATTGCTTACTCTCTTAATATATTTCTCATGGGGGAGTAATTTTCCTGAAGGACCTAATATGCTGGGGAGCCCCCTGTCCTGCAAGGCCATAAACCTATTCTGAAATTTGTTGATATCAGCTTGCATATCCTGGATTCTTCTGTCCAGGGTCTGAATCAGGTTTCTCATTGTCAGGACTCTTTTGATTAAGGAGAATAGTCTCAGTCCTATTTTCCAATCCCCATTCTTACCAGCTGGGAACTTGTTCTATAGTTCAACACTTCTATCATCTTGGGGGCAATCTCAAGCATATTGCCTAGAGATGCCCTTGCCCTCTGCATTTCTTTTCTTGCTCTGCCTATGAGTGCCACTTGCTCATATATGGCCTCAATATATTCCCATTGGTTTGTTATTGATTGGCCAATGGTGGTCCAGATGACCTTTTTGAGCTCTGCTGTGACTTTATCCAATGTGAGCTCCTTTTCCAGTTCAACAATCCTGTTTTTCAGGGCCTTTACCTCCCTTTCCCTCTCAGCCACATTTTGCTTTGATTTGTCATATTTCTCATTTATTTTTGCCAGGCTTTCCTAGGCTTGGCTTAGCTCAGACATCTGGGACTCCAGTACCTGTATTTCTTTCCTCAGCTTCTGCATGTCCAGGTTTTCAGCCTGCTCTGTTGTTGGTGCTGAGGTGGTTGGCGCTGTGGTGGTTGGAGCTTCTTGCTGCACTTGTTGGCTGGGAGGGGCAGTGTCTTGAGGGGTTTCCTCAAGATTTATTATTCCTGGAGGTGGCTGTGAGGATTGCCCTGCCTCCTTCTGCTGTAATGCTGCTTCCAATGTGGCTTCTGATTCCTGCAGCTTTTCTTGTGTTTGGATGAGCTCCTTGTATAATGTCATTAGTAAGGAGGCTGCATCCTTTTCTTGCCTCTGCTGGGCAACCTCATCCGTTTGTGGGTGGAGAGTAGGTGGGATTTTCAATTTCTTCTTTATTGCTGCCATATCAGCATCCCTCAACTTGAGGACTTGTTGTACAGCCTTAACATCATTGGGGTCATGCCCAAACTCTATTATTATTTCCTCTAAGGCTTTAATCCTGTTATCCTTAGCTTGAGAGGAAGCCTTCTCCAACTCAAGTTGTGCTGCAATATTGTTCAGGCTATTCTGCAGCCTGTAGTTGACTAAGGTCTTATCAGCCAAGGTGGCATAGACCATCTCACCCGTCTGTTTGTGGAGCTCAATCTGATCCATCGGGTGGATGTCTTTTTGACAGGACCTCCAGATTGGTCCTGATGTAGTCTGCAATTGTTTGTGGTTGCTGCACTGTTGGAGTGAAGTGGCTCATTGTCATCTTTCCTTCCTGCACATCAAATGCAGACATGAGCCTCTGTTGGTTTGCAGGTGCCATGTTTAGCAGGTGATTGTAGAGCCGAATATTTATTGGCTCACTCCTTCTTTTGGTATCTTTGAACTGTTGTTTTATGCTTGCACCTGTTTCCTGCTATTGCCCTGAGGAGCTCACTTCTCCCAATGCTGCCCTGTCTTGCTCCTGTTGCAAGGAGCTGGCAGAAGCCTCCATGCTTGGCATTTCCTCCTCTGAGAAGGGATTTAATCTTTGCCTCTTGTCTGGTGTTTCAGTGAGGGGAGTCTCCCTTTCTCTTTTCTTGCTAATGTCCTCCCTTTGAGGGGTCTGGAGGACAGAGGAGTCAACCCTAGAGTCTTGCCTCGGAGGTGCCACTGGCGCTGTTTGTTCTTGGGGAGCCATCTGGGCCTCTCCTTTCTGCTTCTCCTGACCCTGTTGGTCTCCTTGTTGCTGTTCCTGCTGGGGCTGCTGTTGTTGGCCCTGTTGGCCTTGTTGGCCCTATGGTTCTTCCATAACTTTATCCTTGCCCTTGCTCTGCCCTTGATCTGTAGTTTGCACTGCCTCTTGCTGTGTTGCAGAGGATGAAGCAGCTACTCCTGTCTGAGGCTTTGGCAGAGAAAGCACCTGAGAAGGACATTCTAAGTCAACCATTTTTAACAAATGCCTTCTAGCCCTTTCAAATAGTTCTTCTTGAGTCACAGGCTCTTCTAGTGTGTTTCTTCTCCACTTTGGTTGATTGGCATGTCTTTGAATGTGGAGCATGCTCTCATGCTCATAGCTAGAGAGCTTGCATTTCTGCCTTTTCAAGGATATAAAGTTGTTAGGGTCATAGGGCTTCCAAAGGAAGCTTCGTTTTAGGCCAAGGCCTTCTAACATCCTGTCTGTCTCTTTCCATCCTTCTCTCTTGTTTAGGACAAAGTGGCCAAGTTGGTTTCTTACTTTAAGCTGTGCCTTTTTGCCCCTTCCTGCAAAGTGCACCTGATCGACATCGCCAAATTGCCTGAAATACTCCAAGGCAAAGAGTCTCATGGGCACATACCTGGGCAGTTTGTATGGGCGCAGCTCACACCCATATATTCAGATCACAGTGAAGTGTTGGTAAAAATACCAATCCCCTATGCTGTAGGCACTGGATAGCTGCAGAATCCTCTGCATCTCATCAGATAGTCTTGGTGGGGGTGAAGTCACAAAGAGAGACATAGCTGGATGGATGAACAGGTCTATGAACTCTGAGTATGTGTATGGAGAGTATGTGAGGATGTGGAAGACTGAGGTCCAGTATACCACTAACCTAGGGTTGCCTGCTGCGTCAGTTCTCTTGATCTCAAAGGAGAACTTCTCATGTTGGTGGTACAGAATGAGATGATAAATGTACGAGGTGTATCTGAACACCTTCTCTCTGGACAAGTGTAGAAATTGCTCATGTATCTTGTCTGAGATATATGTGGCATAATCATAACAAATGGGGGTCTTACCGGGGGAAAACATTGTCATCATCACTAGGACAGTTTCCTCAATAAACTCCATTGATTTGTACCCCAAAACTGAGCTTATCATGTATGCCAAGTCTAGACCCAGTTGATTTAGGCAGCCATCAAAGATGGGAGGGTGCAGCACTGTGTCAGTGTTTGTGATAAACAATTGATTCAGCTTTAGGATCTGTGCTTCTGTCAGTACCTTGGCTCCTTGGTTGATCAAGTCCAGCAGGGACAAAGGCACCAACTTCTTCTGGGTTTTGAACTGGAGCATTTCCCTGATGGCCTCAGGGGTTGTATAAAACACTACTGCACCTTGAGGGTTGAGTACAACCCTCTGCATGGGGTCATATCAAACAACACATAGGTGAATCAGGTCAGGGAACTGATTGACTTGAGGTAGCTTGAAGATTGGGAGGGAGGATTCCCAAATACCTAGAATATCTGTTCCATCTCTATGTCTGGCTCTAAGCTCATTTAGCAGATGAATATGGAATTTGCATTTAGATGGACAGTCCTCTGAGATTTGGTAATCTAGGTCTGCCAAATCTTGCCACTCTAGCTCTCTTTGGGGAGCATTCAGGGGAGTAACATTGAGGGCTACTGATGTCGAGGGAATGTCCATGTCTGCTTGAATGCTTTTGACAACTGATGAGGGCTATCTGAGAAAGTGGGTTTTTGGAGAAATGCAGGGTAGCAGGGTAGATTTATAGCATAATAGAGTACTGCTAGGTCCTCTGAGAAGGCTTTTTACAGTGCTTAGCAGACCTCTTTTGATAATTTAGGGGCAAGTACTGTGTTATAGTTCACGACTGCGCGAACAGAGAAGGGTTTCCACTAGAATTTTAGTGCGAAATGGCTCTGCTAGTAGAATTCAACCGTTAATTCTTTGAGGGGGAGTTGGGTATGTTTGGTTTTGTGGTAAATTCTTAGTCTTCTGCCATGTTTGGGTATTTTTTACAATTCACTGTGAATAAACCAATTTGCAAGGAGGTTCACGGGCAAATGCCTGTTTAACCAGTTGCTCGGGACGAAACAACAGTTGGGTGCGAGCTTTGAACTTCTGTGGATGGTCTGGAGTTCGCTGGAAAACTGTTCGTCGTAATATGCATGCAGAAAGAGTAGAGGGGCTTTTTACAAAAAGTGATAAAAAACAGGAAAAATCGTCAAAATATGGCTTTTTCGGTTTATTGGCGCGTTTTTTGAGTGACGTCAGCATGACGTCAACAAGTGGGTCCGGGTGAGATGATGTCAGCAGGACGTCATCAGGTGACGTGGCGGCCTGAGACCGTTCCACGGGGGCGGTGAGGTGGCGGCCAGGTGGACGAATGGAGGGCAGGGTGCGCGGTCGTGGCGCTGACGTAGGCGACAAGGGGATGGTGACGCGGGCGGACAGGTGTCGTCATATCGGGCCCCCTCCTGCACGGCAAGGAATCTGTCAGAGGGGGCTCCGACGGAGTTTGGGAGCTACATGTGTCCCCGCGTGACGTCATCGTCTGATAGATATCGGAAGGTATCTGTCGGACATCGGGGGCCTTCCGAAATCCACGAGAACCGTTGGATTGCAGGCGCGCGATCTGACGGCTGTCGGGCAGGGAATCTGCACGGTGGATAAAGTCAACATATTTTAACGGTCGGACGTCGGGCCCCTCCGAAATTCTTGTTGGCCGTGGATCTGGCAAGGCCGCGATCGGACGGTTATCGGGTCAACAAGCTGCACGGAGGCTAATAGTCAACGGGCGGATTATAATATAATATGTTTCGGCAACTGCGCCCGGCGGGACCCTTCGGTTTATCAAATGTTTTTCAATGGTTTTTCCAATGTTTCCTTTGTAAAAATCAAACAAGCCTGACAACATTAGGAAAGGCAGAAATCAAAGGTTTTTATGAAATTTTGGCATAAGGCATACGAGGGTAAAACTTAGGATAAGCGAGTTTTGATGGGTTTATATGAAGAAGGCGCATATTGACTCCCGACCTTAGGATAAGGCGGGGAAGGTAGGTTTCATCATATTTTTTGCCTTTTAGTGGTATAGGGAGCTCAAAAGGGTTTCTCTAAGGGTTTTTAGGCAAAAATGGAGAGTTGACTAGGTAGATGGGTTCAGATGGAGAAAAGGGGTTAGACTTGGGTTCTTGACCTTAACCAGATGTTAATTCAATGCCCTGGGAGTGGAAATTATGGCTATAATGCCAAGGAAGGGATATTTATACATTGTTTGGGGTTTATACACCATGGTGTTATAGTAATAGGGGAAGTGAAGTATAGGGAGCTAGATAATAGAGTTAGAGGTTAATGAGGGGGGGAAATGTGAATGAAGACCAATACCACCAAGTTTTCTTGAAAACAACTTAGTGTAAAGAGTAGATCAACATGAAAAGAACTTTTCACAAGAAATGTGGCTTTTAAAGGCCATAAGAACCACCACAAAGCTTTGAGTTTCCCTTTTGAACATACCTGGTACAGGGGTGTTAGTTATGAGTGGTAAACAAAGGGAAGAAGGGGAGTTAGACATGCTCCACTGTGTTGTTTTGCCTATACTTGGTTAGCAAAGTTGATCTTGGGGGGAATACCATTTCTGCAACCCCATCTACCTACCCAATTATTTAGCCTATCATTTTTATTTCTTCTTGGAGGGTGCACTTGGACTTGCAAACCCTTTGTGTGCCTTTTCTTTTCCATTGGCTTTTTGCTTTCATTTCCTATCTAGCACTAACCTTATTTCTTCCAAGGCCCCAGATTAAGCAGTTGGGAACCTTAGTTTCTCTACCTAACTACTGATCTGCCAAGATTAAACAGTTTGGACAGATTTCTTGCTCTATTCTACAACAAAAATTGAAAACATGGCATGATCCAGATTAGACTGTTGTGTCATCCATCAAAACTTTAATACGCATGAAGGCATGTACACACCTTGTCTTTCCTTGCAAATATAGGATCTTTGTAGCAGCAAAGCAGAGCATATTTGGCACTTGAATTTGCCAATCATGAAATATGAAACCTATGGGTATAGGTATCCAACAGTGGCTCCA
>APFE031560112.1:0-14873 GCA_000404065.3 Pinus taeda | reverse complement strand
TAAATAAATAAATAAATAAATAAATCATGATGTAGTTGGGATCAACCTTGCATCAAGTAAGGGTCAATGATGTAGTTGGGATCAACCTTGCATCAAGTAAGGGTCATTATGTTCCTATTTGGGGATAAACCTTTGTCCATCATTGGCTAGTTCTAGGTCAAAAATAGAAGGACCACACCGATTGTTGTCTTTGTGTAGATTATAAAGGCGTCTATACCTAGAAAGTAGTAGGAGTGAGCATGGAAAATTTATACACTCATGTACAACATATAAGTTATTATGTGTACAAACATTATATTGACACATTGATAGTTTAGAGTGGTGCCATAATCAAACACTATGATATTATTGTATTTAAGATAATGTCACACTAGATGAATGCATAACATAAATCTCACTCTCTCTCTCTCTCTCTCTATCTGAAAAGTGATGTCAAAATGAGAAAGAAAATAAAATAGTGAGAGATAAAGTGATCCCTACACTTACCTGAGAGTAACTAATCCAATGTAGCAACTCATTGGAGAATGCTAAGAGAGAGTGTGTTGGGTCTTGAAAATGTCATTCATTTCCATTACACTTTCACTATTATGTCCATTATATCACCTCCATTTCACCTCCATTTCACTACTATGTCACTACATTCATCCCACTTTCATTATCATTGGGCCACATTTATGTTTTTCCAAACTTTATTAATTCTTAGCCTTTTTAGTTGAATTTGTGGTTAAAATTAGAAAATAATGTGCATATGCTTATACCTAACAAGTGGTTGAGATTGTTGACATGTGTAGGTCAAAAGGAGACTTCTAGAAGACCCTTATGTGGCCACTCTAAGGCCAAATTCGAATTTGAGTGGAAAGAATCGTGGGATCATGAGGATATGTGTCACATCTCCTAATTGTATTGAAACTCTGAGAAGACATGTGTCTTATCGGTTCCTATTTTGATTAGGACTCTAGAGGTAGAGGGAGAGATTCATGGACTCTAATTAATGAGATGACTTTTCATCTTTTTGTATAAATAGGAGATCTCTCTCCTTCATTTGTTAGTCTCAGTTTAGAGTTTAGAGCTTAGCTTGTGAGTCTTAGCTTAGCTTGGATTTTGTAGTTCTTCCTTGATGGCTTTTGAAAGCTTTGGAGAGATTTGTTGTACTTTGTAATTTTGAAGAATTGGAATAAAGCTTTGATGTTCTCAACATGGAAGGAGATGTGAAGTAGATGTTATGGAGCACATTAGAATGTAAGGTAGAGTAGATTTCATTTTGCAATTTTGCTTTGATTTCATGTATGTCATTTTATTTCTTTCAAGCTTGATAGTTTAGATTTTCCATTCATGCAATTCTAATTCATGCAAGTGTGTTCAACCGGTTAATTGTAGATTAGTTTTTCTTTACATGTTTTTGCATCAAATAGTGACATGAGATTTGCCTCTCTGCTTACTTTGTTTTTTTAGCTTTTCAATTTCAATTATGCTTTGATTTCAGTCTTATTCATTTGTTTTGTTAGTTAGTTTAGATATCAACTTGCTCATATCATTGACAATTATCTTTGAAAGCCATAGCTTAGACTACCTAGCGAGGAATCGAACTATGAATGATGTGATTTGATTTTAGTTTTACTTTCCTGCAATTAGATATCAACTTGCTCATATCATTGACGATTATCTCCGAAAGCCATAGCTTAGACTACCTGGCGAGGAATCGAACTATGAATGATGTGATTTGATTTTAGTTTTACTTTCCTGCAATTAGATATCAACTTGCTCATATCATTGACGATTATCTCTGAAAGCCATAGCTTAGACTACCTGGCGAGGAATCGAACTATGAATGATGTGATTTGATTTTAGTTTTACTTTCTTGCAATCAGATATCAACTTGTTCATATCATTGACGATTATCTCTGAAAGCCATAGATTAGACTACCTGGCGACGAATCGAACTATGAATAATGTTATTTGATTTTACTTTTATTAGTTTGCAGTTTTTGATTTGTTTGAGTACAGTAGCTTAATTCATTTTTCTGTATTTAGACAACAATAGAGATAATGGTTTCATTATTTGTTTGATTTGAATAGCAGCACATTTCCATTCTTGTTTATATACTAATTTCATCAATAACATGTTTTGAGATCTTTTGAAATGCTAAGTTTTGGAAGTTATCATTAGGGACATAAACCTTGTCTTGAAATCTACATCCATACTTGACCTTTGCAAGTATTCTTAAGACCTTAGAATAGAATTTCCATTTGCATTAGACACTTTAGGAGACCAACAAGAGCAAAACCCCATAAACAACATAAACTATAAAACAACGAAGTAAGAAAAAGGTTAACTAAGCACATATGGTGCACCACACTTCATCAGTTTACGATACCTGGATTGATAATTTATGTAGAGCAATTTAAGACGTTAAATTGACTAGACAGAGCGCCCACTGTAACAACCACTGGTTGATTTTCATGTAAATAAAATATAAGGCCAAGGTCATGGGACACATATTCCAAGTTGAATCTTGGGAAAAACATAATGATGGGTATCACTGGTCATTAATTTATGGCTATGGAAATTGGCAAAGGCAAAGTGGCAATAACTAACATTTTATTTACGAAATAAAGGAAAATAGTAGAAAAGGAAGATGAAGGGTCACATATTTGCATGTGAGGGAAATTGAAGGGAAAATGAAGAAAATAGAGGCCTCAATGATAAAAAGGCTTCTAAGAATCAATTGCTAGCCTTTTAACAAATTTTGGGTAGAGCTCTCTTTTGTTCTCCCATTCTCTCATACTCTTGCACACGTAAAACATTCTTGGAGCATGCTTGGAGCATTCTAGTTTCACTTGGATTGAAGAAAGAAAGGAAAGGAAAGTAGGAAAGCACAAGGGAATAGGTGGATCAACAACTACAGTTGGATTACTTTGCAGGTAACATATTGCATGTATGATCTCCTTGTTAATTTTTGGATGCATGGCATATGTATGTGATTATCTAGTTATGAGTTGTCATTAGCATGGAGGATTACTTGGATTAACAATGGTTTTAGCCTTGCCTTGATATTTCCTGGATAACATGGTGTTGTGGGTTTTCTAATTGATTGTTTTTTTATTGGTGCTCATAATTCTTCATGGTTGTGGGTTGGAACAAATGCTTTGGAAACCCTGGAACATCTTGGGTTGAGTTACTAGTCCTGGAGCCTAGGTTGGACAAATGATTTGGAGCCCTTGGTGGGTTGAGTTAATAGTCCCTGGAGCCGGGTTGGACAAATGCTCTGGAGCCCCTGGAAGGTTGTGGGTTGAGTTACTAGTTCCTGGAGCCCTGGACAACTGGGGTAAAGACTGATCTAGTTAGTGTTAGTGATGTTCGACTATGGAGGTGGAATCATTGTGGATGAGGGTTGAGGTGGTATGGCCTCTAGAATCCCTTGTTTGGTTTTGTCTTGGTTTATTTCATGAGATCCCACATTCATGCTTGAAATATGGCACGAGGGTGATTGACTTAAATAGAGATTTGGTTCAACCCAACCTATGGTCGGGTAGTAAGTGGAAGTCCTTGACTTAGTTGTAGATTCCTATGTTAATATCAGGCATTTCCTTATTGTGATCTATAAGCATTTGTAGTAATATATTGGTGATATTATGGCTAAGTTGTCATGGTTTCTAAGTTGGTTATTTTCTGGTTATATGTTGGTTAAATGATGTGTACCATCTATGGCTCTTGTCATGAATAATTTAGTTATTGATTGAATGCTGAATGTATGTACTAATAAGTGTTCTTGCAACTATGTGTAGAGGGCATATAACCTTCTTGGTCATTCTCATATGAATCTTAGACTCTTGTGATCATATATGCATTCATGACCTGTAGCTTGCATGTTTTTCATGTGTTTGACGAAATTTTTGTTATGGATTATACATCAATGGGTCTAGTTCTTGTTCAAGTTTTGTATGATTAGCTTTATCATTATGTTATTTATGATTATGGAAAGTCTCAAAAAGTTTTGGGCAGTGGTCTGGAGGTTGACCTGGAATTGTGGCTCAGATCTTGGGATCGCACCCTCTGAACTGGAGTTTTTGGTCTATAACCGCATGGAATCAATGTCGTGCGTGCAGTTGGAGCGCTATAATTTCACCCTTGCCTTGATGTGCATGCATATGGGGCTTAAGATGTGAGAAAAGCAACCCCAAATCAAGGTCTGGTCACTTGAGGTTGTCCCTTGGTCCCCAAGTGTCCTATAGCCTTGAGTGATGTTTGTGAGAAGTCAATTGTCGACCCACTTTCAAAATTGAAGCTTGGAGGTTGGGTCATGTCATGCTAACTCTTCATCTCATGTTTACCCTAGCAAACTGGTGAATTTGGGTAAATGTGGGAGGGGGTGGTTACACCCACTTAGGCACATTACAGGATAATGTGAGTTATATAAAAGCATATGTTGAAAATAAAACTAAATCCAATGTAAAAAAGGAAGAGTGTGAAGCACAATACTTGCACTAACCTAAATGTTGGTGATGATATGAGGAAGCCTATTGATGCAAGTTATAGATGATGTATGTGAAGTGTGAAAGTAATTATGCTAACCAAATCCATGTACCTACACTATAATGTTAGAAGCTTACCTCGAGCAAAGTAGTGGAAACACCCACTCTTAGGGAGAGCACTAAATAATATTAAAGCATAAGAGAAAGGGGGAAATTGCCTCAAGTGGAACATGGAGATTAGGCACACACTACCACACGAAAATTAGGGAGGGAGGGGAAATGAAAGTACATGGGAGAAAGAGAGAGTGAAAATTTGTGAACAATGTCACTCAACACTTCGACATACACAGACAAACAATAAAAACCAAGAATCCAAGCCAACCCCCAAGGCATTGGATGATTGGTAATACACTTAAATTTACTATTTTCTATAAAGATCTAGATGATAACAGGATAAGAACTATCATCCATGTATGGTTAATGGTGATCACCATAGAAATTCAAGGAAGCTAATCAGACCCTAGTCCATTAGGAGTCTACAACTAAAGGCTAGAATAGGGAGAAAATATAAGGTCCAAGTGATAGAGGAAGTTAGCAAATATGAGGTATTAGGAGAAACAAGGAGTAAGATATGATGAAGGAAATGCAATATACAATAGAATAAAAATGGAAGGGAAATCGTTGCCAACAAGGCAAGATAAATCTTACATCAATCGTGATATAATGAATCATTCAACCAAGGTTTTCATCTCAGATAGGAAGTGAAAGGCAACTTATTTATTGATCGCTATTGGTGAATAGTAATTACCTTAAATTGGGACCTAACCCAAGGGGATAATTCATTAGAGATTGAGCTAATTAAGGTGGTGAGGAGATGGAAAATGACTAAGACGATAGGTGACAAAAAGTGAATTGGATGGACTAGGTAAAACAAAAGCAAGAGGGTGAGTCCTTGGGAGGCATTTTAAACTTTTTAGGGAGACATGTAAAAGTGTCAACATGAAACATTGCTAAAAGATGAGACTCGAGATTAGGAAGGGAAAGGGAAAGATGAATGCCCTAGAAAAGATGGAAAAAATAGGTAGGTAGAGCTTCCCTGAGAAATTTGGCATAGAATAAGTGACAAAGAGGAGAGAAAATATACTTGATTGCATTCTTTTTTGAAATTTGGGGTTTAGAAGTTTTGGTTTTAGTTTCACCAATGAAGGCTTTAACATGATTATTTTCAATTTTGATAATATAGACAATTGTGTCTTCAATCGTGAGAGGGTACTAAATGTAGAGATTTTCTTTGTTTTTTCAACATAGTCCATTAATGTAGAGTTGAAGGGGGTAAATTTTTAAGAAGGTCGGCCATGGGAATCTTTTAGGGATTTACATTGTCTGTGAACAAAGACAAAACTAGATTTCTTGTATTCTTGTTTAGGATTGAATAATGTGGGGAAGGAGATTCATTGGTTAAGGTAGCCTAAACTATTGAATGAATTACTAGATGAAGATTTTAATGTTATAAACATATCACTCAAGGAGATGTTAGAACCAAGGGAGGGAATTTCACATCAAGGATCATGAAAAATGGTTTTACTATAGTATTGTTGTCATGTAAACACATGACATTTGTGATAGCAAATGCTAAAATATAGCACCTAGAATCCTCGCTAATGGAATTGCACTAAACATAGGAAATTCATGTTTCTATGGTTTAGGGGGTGAAAAGTTGTCCGACAAGGTGAAAAAAATAATACTTGGAAGGGGTGTTTAGATTTCCTCTTCAATTGTTTGAGTTTTGGCTTGGGAAGTTGTTCAAAGGGAGCCTACTATCATTCTTTGAAGGTGGTAGCCCTCCATTGCCTCCTCAATTATACGAACATTGAGGAACCATGTTATGGTTTGGGAGGGGGGGGCATTGTTTAATATATTTGAACATGGATTGCAATTTCTTTGAAAGCTTGAGTTTTGAACTTGTGACAATGTTGGCACGAACCCTTGGTTTAGAGGTTGTGTGTTTGCTGGGATAAATCATTGTTTAAAGGGTTGTCATGTTGTTGGTATGGACCCTTATTTTTGAGTTTTTGTGTTTATTGGGATGTTAAATTAATAGCTAGAAGATGTGAGATTATTGAATTCTTATTTGGATGAGGAGGACAACTTGGAGGGGGCATTGAGATTTGAAGTGGCATGTTATAAGGTTTTGAATGCGCCATAACATTGACATTTCTTTGGTTCATGTTTATAAAGTTTTGAGGGCATGATTGGTTTCAAGTTCGTTGAGTCTAAGGTACATGTTATCATGGGTGGATTTATGCTTGGCCTATTTCCACGGTTAAATTGTAAAATTTAAGGAAGCATTGTTAAAGTTTCAAGCCTCAAGGACCCAATTTTAACATTAAAAGAACAACAAAAGGTTGGTCCCAAGATTCAATTCGGTAATGAATAATAGCCATGGATTGTGGCATCCTGATGGAGGGAGAAATGAGGTTTAGGTTGAAATAAGAGGGTGAATTTACCAAATTAGAGGACAAGGAAAGAGAAAAGGAGTTAAGGAGGCCAAGGGCGATTTGGTGGAAGGATAATATCCAGTGGTTTGGGATAAAGTGATGCCTTATAGAGGTTGGGAGGTAGTGGAAGAGAGGCTAGGTTATACTCCCCCAATATTTGAGCATAGGTTTGCACTAGGGGAAGAACATGAGGACATTTTGGAAATTTGAGTCCCTAGGAGAATTTTAGACCAACATATCAAATGAATATTGATTGGCAAACAATGGTAGAAATATCAATAATTGTGCAACTTTTCATGTCAATGGTGTGGTGCTAACTTATCGACATCCATCTTGGAGATTTTAATTTAAAGAAAATTAATTACTTTAGGAAGTAACTTTGGATAAGTCCAAGGAGGTGGAAGGGGAACCCTTACACAACGAGGCAAAGGTAAAAGAGAGAGTACCTTCCATGGCAAGGAATGAGGAATAGACCAGAGAAGCACATCACTTGAGAAATTTTGGGGTTGATGGGAATGACCCAGGATAGTCACCAATATGACACATCATGGTTAGAGTGAGGCACCAAACTACCATAAGAAGGAAGACTTAAGCTTGAGTGCTTGAAAGGGAAGTTGACTTGCCATCTGGTTTTTGAGAGAAACTATAAAATCTATGGTAAAAATAGAAAGAACGAGGACAAGGGAAATAGGGCACTATGTTAATTATGATTAAGTATTTGATTATGTGAGACTTAAAAATATAGATAATTGTCATTAATGTTGAGTTCTCCCAAGTCTTTACCAAAGAAATAAATATCATAGTGAATTAACAAAAGGAAAGAGATCTACATTGGGGTTTATTCTCGTGTAAACTCTTGGTGCACCAGTTCACTTGCAGGAAAGTAAAGTGGAATAGAAAGAGGGAGAAAGGAGATAGAGAAACTATAAAAACTATGGTAAAAATAGAAAGAAAGAGGACGAGGGAATAGGGCATTATGTTAATTATGATTAAATAATTGATTATGTGAGACTTAAAACTATAGATAATTGTCATTAATGTTGATTATGCCTAAGTCTTTACCAAACAAATAAATATCATAGTGAATTAATAAAAGGAAAGAGTGCAACATTGGGGTTTATTCTCATGTAAACTCTTGGTGCGCCAATTCACTTGTAGGAAAGTGAGGAGGAATAGAAATAGAGAGAAATGAGATAGAGAAACTATAAAGACTATGGTAAAAATAGAAGGAAAGAGGATGAGGGAAATAGGGCACATTGTTAATTATGATTATATAGTTGGTTATGTGAGGATTAAAACTATATATACTTGTCATTAATGTTGAGTTTTCCTAATTCTTTACCAAACAAATAAATATTATAGTGAATTAACAAAAGGAAAGAGTGCTACATTGGGTTTTATTCTCGTGTAAACTCTTGGTGTACCAATTCACTTGCAAGAAAATAAAGAGGAATAAAAAGAGAGAGAAAGGAGATATAGATGTATCCTAACCATCCTTTGTTTCCATTCAATGCAAATAATGAGAAACAAACATTAAATAAGTGATCCCTTTACTCATGGTGTGCAAGCAAATGCAATGACTATCTTAGGGTTGATTGATCACCTCAGGTGAACCCAATATCTTAACTAGGTTATGAGTCTAAACAATAAAGCAAATGGAAGGTATATTCACAGGGGAAGGAACCCATAACAAGAACCAAGAAAGAGAAAATAACCTACTCAAGGCATTTGAATAAATGATGGTCTCGCTACAAACATACTTTGATACATTATCTCTGTAATATGTATATGAAAGAACCATACAAGAAATAAACTGTAAATAAAATATATGACCTTAATGTAGAGATGGTGACTTAAGTTCCCTTAATTAGAAGACACGTTCCTTAATGAGAAAGTATGTTGGAACCTACCTCATAGTGGTGAAATTGAAAGAATAAGATGAGGGTTCATAAGATTATGTGAAAGGCTAACTAATTGATCCAATGAAGAAGAGATGAAGCCATTGAAGAGGATAGCTTTATCAAAAAGCCTCCAATTGGTGGAGGATCAAAGAGGACAATAGATTTGATTATTCCAAGAGCATGGGAGGTGATATCAAGGGAGGCAGATCACAAGTATGTCACTCTTTTTATAGAGTAACAATGTGTAAGAGAGTGAGCTTTGGAATCATTAACAAAGATCTCAAAGGTGACTTAAATAAAATTGGGAATGCCTTGTCAACATAGTTGAATGTTGAGCTAGTCATTGGACAAGGTGTATTTTTCATAGAAATAACTTTTCATGGAGGAACTATGGGTTCCACAGAATTACCACAAGTAGTTGTGAAAAAAGACCTTATATATATATATATATATAATGTCGGGAAAAACTATGACACACCACATGCATCAAAATTGAGGAGAAATAAGAAGATTATGGCCATGTAAACTACCTCGAAAGGGTACCAAAATGGATTTAGGGACACCAAGGTGCCTAATTAGCTTTCAGGGCACTAGGGATTGAAAATTAGGCATTTCCAACTAATTAGGGATTATATCATGGAATAAAGTCCAAAAAATTCAAGTGACTTGGAAGATGTCTTGAATATCAAACCCCAAGGACATCACAAGGTCAAACATGCAACCAAAAGCCAAGATGAAAAGACGACCTTGTCAAAGCACTAGGTATAATCTAGGTGGACCATAACCATGCACCAAGGCCAAGACAAGGTGAATCAACAGAAACTAACCTAACATTAGTGAGTCGCCATATTGATAAGTAGAAGGTCCTTGTTCTCATCCATGGAAGGATCATGTGTGGTGAGTGCATGATAAATATTCTCCAACCCACATCTAAAGGGGTTTGGGTATAAAGAGTATGAAGTGCAAAATCCATACATTACAAATGATAGTGTAAAGAAAAATGAATGTAGATTCATCAACAAAAGATAAACAAAATAAAATACCATGCAAGAGTAGTCAACTATATGAATAAAATGAAAATTAAAGGAAGATAATGCAACAATTTATGCTTATAAGAATTTTGCTCTCACACCATATGTGAGGGAACACGTTATTCAACATCCATGTATGGGTACTATATACAAATCCAATAAAAAAACATTGATTTGTGGCTTTCTGGTAATTAAAAATAATGTGAATTATTTACATGCACAATGATTCTTTTGTGGGTTTGGTTTTCAATATTTATCCATACAACTTGGATCTAGGGTATGACATCCAATTTTTAACCCCATTCATCATGTCTAGGTATATACTTACCACTATGATCAATTAAGCCTATGTTTGAACTTAAGCACTCTATGGTTTTGAAGATGGATCTTTTACCACTACTAGATTTTCCCCCTTTTTCTTTAGTGCCTTTCAAATAATCCGAGTGTATTGAAGTTGGTGGAGGTTCTAGTTAAACTAAGTGCATGTCTTCCTTTGACATAGTTGAAGTCATTGTTTCCATTATGGTCCAAATACCCAAAATATCACAAGAAACTAGAATTTCACACCATGTACACTCATATGAGCATAGACCACAACTCCAAGAAAGATAAAAGAGATAATTTACACACTAATCCTTAGAAAATAGGAAAACCTCCTCTAAATACCCAAATTCATCTATATCTCCAAATCACATGTCCTCAATAATGACACATGATCTCTATATATACTTATTCACACACTACACATGTGGTCCCCTTATTCTTAGGCTAACCCCATTATATATACGTTTATACATTATATGTAAATTTAACCCCATATATGCCACCCCTTGGGGTCATATCATATATAATTAACCCCATATATATCCCTCTTGGGGTCATATCATATACAATTAACCCCAATATATCCCTCTTGGGGCCATATCACAATTATCCCTTAAAATATCTTTATCCTCAAAGCTTTGCAATCAAGGTTGCTACATGTGATGGAACCAAATAATAGGATTTTCTTATATTCCTACTTTCTTCTTGCCTTTGATGATGATCCATCCATCCAAACTCAATTATTTTTGTTCTTAAATCTTAATGGATAGTTATTGCACAAGTTATTTTTCTTTCTATTCCATGTATTGTTGTTCTAACTTCTCCAATTGGCAATAATTATTGGTCTTTGATAATATATTCTTGAATAATGATTTTGTGATGTTGTATTCCATTAATAGTTACGAGTATTCCATCTTCTTTCTTGATAATGTTGATATTGATATTATTGTCTTCCTATGAATCCTTCCTGGTAATGAGGGTGTTTATATGGTTTCATATTTGATGGTTTTCCTTCACTCAACACACTCATTCCATCTATCTTATTTTCAGAGACAATCACACCTTATATCATCTATGCTTGGTCTTTGATTACTCTAACTTTGGATATAATACCATTATATTTGACATGTACATTAGATGAGTTCAACTTCTTCAAGAGTCTTTAGATGAGCTTCTCAAATCTTGTCTTATTTTTCTCTTTGAAGCTACAATCTGACCCCATTTATCAAATTTTGACGTCCTTCTTTAATTATGGATTTTGTTTTTTATTTACCTCATATGCATTTAGGGATTCCTCAAATTTCTTGCAAACTTCCTCTTCAAGTAGACTTTTGGTGGTATCCTCACCTAACACCTTGTTTCTTCCTAATTTTAACAATGCTTATTTTATTCTTTCAATCTCTTGAGCTTATCCAATAGTTTTTTATTACGTTATGTAATCTACAAATTTTAAAATGTTATTATCTACTTAAATATCATAAAAAAAAACTAGAAGTACACACCATGAACATTAAATTGAGTGTTGACCACAACTCTAAGATAGAAAAGAGAAATAAGCTACATAATAACTCCTTGAAGACCAAGCCACAAACTAGAGAGGAAAAATGGTGCAAACATGACCTAGGGTTTCACTATGTGAAATCAATCTCTTGGGAGCGACTACCTAGTCCTATTCGTAGGGGGACTCACATGGTAAACAAGAAATAACCGGGCGTCGGAGGGCTAAGTATCTTGGGAAAAAAACAACAAAAATTTGCCCCTTTGGGCTCCGTCTCTATGAGGCCATAGAGGCCATTTTGCACCAGTTAGATGGGTCACAGGGGGCTCCCTGGCTCTCTGTGAAGTGGTCAGTTTTGGTGACTCTGTGGTTGGTGGCGACACCTCCTCATTCTGAACTTCGAACCCTAGCTGCCTGCTTTCTCGTGCCTTAGAACCTTGCGGCGCCCTATGCTCGATGTTTGGCTCCAATATCAATCGAGTCGCACTTGTATGGCTCACTGTGGATGCACAAATGGATTGCGGGTGCAGGGGAGGTTTCTGGTCAAACAATTTTTTCTCTATTGTTTTTTGTCTTTTCGGGCCATGGGTATATTATTCTCCTGGCTCCATTCCTTTCCTCACTGGATTTCCTTTTGTGTTGCCACTCGAGCTCCCTTATGGCTCAAATGACTTGTCCATCTTTTATTGGCTCTATTGTGACGGACTTGCCTCCACCTTTTGCTATCTCTCGCTCCATCCAGCCCCCTGTGGCTTACAGGCTCCCCACTGTTGAGCAGTTTTTGGGAAATGCACGGGAGTATGGCTCTTGGAACCCAGTAGCGTCCATCCAATTTCAAATCCTTATTAAAACTGTTGTTGGGTGTTCCATTTTAATATGGGTAAATATAGTAGACAATGTGCTGCATCTAAAGCACAACATCATGCAACTAGCTGGTTACCCAGCACAAATGCAAAACCTGATTTTTGAAGGCAAAGCAATACATGACATCCGACTTCTGTCGGATTACCACATTCAACCAACATCTTCCATTACCCTCAATCTACGATTAAGGGGTGGAGCGATTCAACTAACAAATCCTTAAAAGCAGGAAATGGTTATGGGTGCAGTTCTTCGAAAAACATAGAAGAAAAACTGAAGCAAATGAACGAAGGACCCTCTTTCAAGAATATCCTGCAAAGGAAAATAATAGATGCAGAACTAAAAAAAATAGGTTGGTACATACCCTAGCCCATACATTGTGGAGCTTTTGAACTCAATCCCATAACTTACTATAGAAAATACATAAATAGATTAGCATTGTACTTCTTTTGAATCACAAGCAATTATTTGCCATTTTAACTATTTTTGGCCAAAACCTGTGGAGTTATCTCATTGGATTTTGACCAACTGGTCATTAGAATGTGAAATACACCTCTATTCTAAGGGGTTTTTCATAGTAAAATTCCCTTCATTAGAGGACAAGGACAACATTATACAGGATGGACCATGGTTTTGGGGATCAACTGGTCTTTTCATCATACCATGGTTCCTAGATTTTGATGCAAACACCATGGTTGTCACCAGAATGCCAGTGTGGATCCATCTGCACAACCTCCCTCTTCATTTCTAGGATGAGAGAGTACTCACAGGAATCAGGAACATGATTGGGAAACATATCAAAACAAATACACAAAGATTGGAAGAAAGGATCTACACACATGCTTGGATATGTGTGGAAGTAGATCTCAGCAAGGCTTTACTGGACCACATTCAACTAATCCATAAGCAGATGAATTGGACTAAGACAATTGACTATGAGAAAACAACCTCTTTAGATGTAGAACCTGCAAACAAACATGACATCTACAAAATATGTGCCCTGAAGGCAAAAAAGACACTGGAAAAAAGAAGAAGAATGGGAAACAACCCAAAGGATGGAATTTCGCCCCTCCCCACCAGGAAGAGGAGGAAAATGATGAGAGGAGGAACCTATACAAACTGGGAATAACCAGACATCACAGGTACCAAAAAACCAAGGGGAAATCCCACTAGAACTCAATGAAATGCAGACAACCAGGTACAAACAACAAATTTTCCAGAAGCTATGGAAACTAGTGGGTATAAATGAACCCATTCAACAAACAACTCATATTCAGACAAGGACAATGCAAGACCTAATCTTGGCAATCAACTTGTACTTGTTTTGATACGCCATCTCAAGGGGAATGGCACAAGGTGGAAAAAAAGAAGGGGACAAAAGCCTAGTTTTTCTCCTTATTGTATATTAGTCTGTTTTTTTTTGTATATATTTTCTTATCATTAGACTTCGACTTGATGATGCTTGGTTCTCTGAAAATATAACATGTAATTTTGTTTTCACTCATAAAATTACGCCTTTTCCCTTGGAAAAACTCCTTAACGAATAAGAGAACCTCCTCGAAATATCCAAATACATTCATACATCCAAATCACATGTCCTAAATAATGACTACATGATCTCTATATATACCTATTCAAACATTGCACACGTGGCCCCTTTATTATCAGGCTGACCCTATTGCATATACATATACACATTACATGTACATTTAACTCAATATTGGACACTACCTACTTTGGTGACTATAGCACTCTATTGTCACTTTTTGTTTTCCGTTATTCTGGCACCTGGGGTTTCATCAACACTTTGTTTGGGCATTTATCGGTGGGTGTGAATGTTTTGCAGATCTCTTTTCGCTATTTGTCAGATGAGATGGAAGTTGACATGGTCGACTACACCGAGGATCCCTTCGAATTAGTGCCTATCTAGACGGTTTATCCTTCACATCTCCCGGTCACCTCCTCTACCATCTCATGTAGCTTCCTTCAATGCTGGCGGGCGACCTTAGGGTTTTCGAGACACCCATTTTTTCTCACTCCTGTGCCCTGACACAAATTTTTGTGTTGCCAGTCGGTCCTCCCTCATCTTCCCTATCATTTTTTGGTTCACTGGACGCATCCTTTTTCTTGTCATGCTCTGACTAGTCTCCACCCTCACTGGCCTCCCTTCAGTTCCTCGCCTCCTGCGTGGACCTGTTTGCATCATCTAACTCATCGAATATCTTGGGTATCCCTCCTCTAGGGTACCTTACCCTACAAATCCCCCACATCTGAGCACCCATGCTTT
>APFE031560110.1:93446-117462 GCA_000404065.3 Pinus taeda | reverse complement strand
GGGGAGAAATGTAATATCCTTACTAGTTTATGATGTAAATATATGTATCTTAATATTAGGCTAATGTGGCAGAGCCATTTTTTGATGGCCTGCATACATATGTATTTATGTTATATATATTTTGGTGCTAGTATGCCTAGGCATATATGTCAGTTTTGGTTATATGATGTAACTAATGCACATATGATGTAGCTCGAGATTTGATACACGTGGGAGCTAATTCAGTTTAGGGTTAGGAGGGTACCTTAAGATCTAGAGTAACATGAATATTGGGTTGGTACATTGGCAGTTAATGGTTTACAGGGTACTTGGACCCCTTAAGAAATGCAATTATTGGGTTGGAACATTAGCGGTTGATGACTTGGAGGGTGCATGGAGCTTTGGTGCAGCATGACTATTAGGTCGACACCTTGATAGTTAGCCTAGAGGGTGTCTGGAGCCCTAGAGAAACATGCTTGTTGGTTTGGAAACTTAGCCATGGATATACCATTGTTTTTGGTTTATTGTGGCCTATGGAGTTTTAGCCATGTCTTGGGGGTGACCTGTGGTTGAAATTCATGAACCACGTGGTCCATTGCAAGGAAGAATGTGGAGGGCCCATAGCTAGTCAAACCTTTTAGCAAGATAAGTATTCAATTCTCTATGTTTTATTACTTATTTGTTTGAATTATGAAACCCTAGTTTTGGGGTGTGTGTAATAATGTCCATCATGCTTATTATTTTTCTGTCTTTTTAATTTTGTGTCTTCTATATGATATTTAATTATGTAAGATAATGTGTTGCACTTTTAATACTACTTTTCGTAAATGTCAGTTGTGTGTTAATATACTTTAATATTGGAAAATATTTGATATTTTTGTTGTGCATATTGTATTTTTGATGTTTAAATGTGATAAGTAAGCATAATGAATATTCTGCAATTGCATTCATGAAAACCTAGTTATGCAAGGCATCAAAATAACTATATATGGTTAGGGTTTTCATTATCATGGAGGAAACATGTGTTTTAAGTTTCATAATTGTGGTAGGAGTTCTCAACAGAAGGATTTGAACATTACAATAGGAATTAAAGGAATTCTTCTCTGAGGACATTATTAGAAACCTTAAATACAATAAGTATCATCTAATGTAAAGGCAAGAATTGAGAAATTTCATTTAATAGATATTGACACTTTCCTACAAAAATAAAATCGAAAAAGGAGTTAAACATACCATATGCATTAGAAGGCTTCCTCTCTCATGTAATTAAGGACAAGTATTATTCAAATACAATAAGTACCATATAATGCAATGGTGCGAAAATTCATTCAATATGTATTGTCATTTTTAGTAAAAAAATAAAATTGAAAATGAAGTCAAAGACACAAATTTCCAAACATTTTATATTTAAATAACCATGTTATGAAACTATTGAAATCTTGATATCTTAAAGTGACTAAAAATTCCATAATCCATTCTAAAGATTGTGTCATTTTCTTAAGAAAACTAAAGATTTAAAAATGTTACATCTCCAAATAAAATAACTAAATCCAATAAATTTGTGTATAATTATTAATCTATGTAACTATTTTATTTGGTCTATAAAGATATTATATCCTCAAATTTCTTGTACATATAATCTTTTTAGTAAAAAAGATAAATATTTAAATTTCAGAAATAGTTTTTAAAATTTAATATTAAATTTTCAAAATACAGAAAATACTCTTAACTTCAAAAATGAATTTATATTTTTATCTATAAAATCAATTTTTTTAATTCTTTTTTTTTTTATAAATTTCCACGATAGATACAAAGAAAGTGAAATTACTCACGTGAAAAATATATTATGAGGATAATAATGTTAAAAAATAAATCAATATATCCATAAAATCATTAATATTAATACATTATTCCATTCATACAATAAATTTCTAAATATATTTTATCAAATAATCAAATATACTAAAATTTGGATAGAAAAAATTCTCCTATTTATTAATCTTAAAATAATAAATAAAACATCACCATTTTAAAATAAATGATAAACAAAGTCCATAAAGTGAATAAATAAAACATCACGATTTAAAAATAAATGATAAAGAGAGTCCATACAAACATGTCTCAAGTACACATTCAAAATCCATAAACAATCATTACTTACTAAAAGCCATAGACAATCATTGCTTATTTAAAAGTTTTTTAAATATAAATCTTTTAGAGAAATCTTACTAAATATTTTATTTTTAGTCAAAAACATTAACTTTCAAAAGAAATGCATCTTCTCTCAATGGAAATGTCCATAAAATTAAATTCGAGTCAATGATCCATACTTATGAGGAATGAAATGAATTATTCCAACAAAAAAATAATATAGAGTAAATCCATATGAAAAGAGTTAAATTATTTTATTAAATGTTAAAACTATCGTCGAGTTACATAATTAAGAAAGCTTCAGTGTTAAGCTTCAATGTTTTTACAATAGTGAAGGCCAATATTATTAGTTATAATGCCTTTTCGCATAGAGTTACGAACTTTATTATATGTCCAAAGCATAGGTTAAAAAAACAAGGGGAGAATACTATAAATTATTATGGTAAAACTAATGAATAATTGTATATGTTTAAAGCTAATTGCACCATACTATTGGTGGATATCATGGTAATCAAAACTGTAGATTACAAAGTAGATTACAAACCACCAATAGTAGAAAATGATTATTGACCATGGTGATTTGATGGAAAACGTAGAAAGCCACCAATTTCCAGTCAAATTAGTCCTCCCCTGAAGTAGCAGTGATCCCCATTATGTTGCGTGCCTCCATTAGGGAGAGAAATGTTTTCTAAACTTGGCCCTAGGTGAGCCACTTGCCTTAGTGCATGACCTACACTACCTTGATGACCCGATAAATATGGATCCTCTATTGGTGAGTGCTCTTAACCCATGTCTACATGATATGATCAATGGTAATCTCTCCATGCTATTGGGGTTGAGTTCTATGCATTTCAACTGCTCTGTTATCTCTTTTGTGTCCAAAAATGGTAGAAAGTATGGCCAGGAAAGGTCGACATTAAACATTGGGTGTAAGCAAAGGAAGTGGGAATATTCAGTTGAGAAGTGTTGTCACCCACAACCTTGGTGATGGTGCAAGGTCCACCGTGAAGTTTACAAAGTTTCCGATGGAGTTTTATAAGATGTTCTTTTTGTAGGTGTAGACAAACCTTGTATCCCACTTGAAAATTAGTGGCACCTGGTTTTAATCATGGTGATTCTTCTACTTGGTAGTAGCTTTCTATAAAATATCATAGTCCTATTGATAGATGTGTTGAATCCACAAAATGAATTTGGTGGCTTTGTGAGCCTAAGATTGAGCATGGGAAGATTCTTCTTATGTGGATACAAGGGGTAGTGATACATCAATTGGACTTAATGGTTGAAATCTCAAGCACACTAGAAAAGGGCTATGCTTTTTCAAACAATGGAAGGCTTTATTGCAGTTGTGTTGAATATAGGGAGACTTTCATCCCATGTACATGGATGTTTTGAACTGCTAAATGCGTAAGATATGCATGATCATCCTGTTGAAGACCTTGATTTGGCCATTAGTTTGGGAGTGAAACGCAATAGTTTTGGTGAGGTTGATGCCCAATATGACCATAGGCTTGACTAGAATGGGTTTACGAACCTACTATCTAAATCTAATATGATGGTATATGGTATCCAAAAATGTACCCACACTCATTCAAAGAAGAGCTTGGTGGCCTTCACTATGATATTTCTTTTTAGGATATCAAAATGACGATTTAGAAAATCAAACAACAATCAAGAAAACATAGTCATTTCCCTACTTGGTTGAAGAAATATTAGACATATAGTCTGACATGGATTCCCAAGAACTATGACAAGTAGGAAGAGGGGTGTACATGCATTGCTTCCTAAGCATTGATTTGGCAATGACAAAGGAAGTGTAGGACCTAATATATTTGATGACATCTTGTTGAAGTTTCAGACAATAAAAATTGTTTTGTAGCACAACAAGTGTTTTCCTCACCAAAGTGACCTACCATATGATTATAGTGGACTTCCCAAATCAACTTTGCATGCTTCCCTGAATGAGCATAGATATAGCTTAGATGGCATAACAATCCTTATTGAAGATGAAATTCATTGATGGTCATGGTTGTGCTCAAAATTTGATATTAGATAGTGAAGTTAGGATTACTCTCATAGAGCTAGGCTCACTAGGAGGCTTCATGTGTACATGAATGGAACATTGTGGCTAGTGATGTAATTACAGGTTGAATGAGGTAGTCAGTGATGTGATTTATGCCTCTTTTCTTATATTTGACGTAGAGATGAAACTACTACAAGTGTCTAGGCCACTTCCAATGGAGATTATTTTGCAGTTTTTCTTATGCCTGCATAAATTGTAGAGGCTTGTAATTAGTGTGAATGACTATCTTCTTCCCAAGAATGCAATGCCTCCATTAGTGGTAGGCTTTCATAATTTGGCTTTTACAGGGTGAGAAGCTCAATAAGATGTGCCCTTTTTGGAGCAGCACTTGGAATGGGCACTTGATTTTCTTATTTTCAAAAAGATAGGAGCAATATACTAAACCATTGGGTAAAGGTGCATCGAGGTTCAAATCAATTGAATGTTTGACCTGACAGACTAGAGATACCCCAGTGGTTGAGAATAAGACATCCATGTACTCTTTAAAAACCTTTTCTACTTGATTTTGTTACATGGAGAGGCCCTATGTGGAGGTCATGAATGTGGTTGTGAAATTTTTCTCACTTTGAGATCAAATCAACAAAAAGACAAAACTCATGGTCGGGAAGATGATTGTCTTGCATTACTTAGTAGAGATGAAAGAAATGGAGGTAGGCAGAGCTACCTTTTATATCCTATATAGTTGTTTGTCGAAAGTAATAATGACATTGTGAGGTCTAGACTCATATGGAACATGAAGTTACCACAAGTATGGTTGGCCTAAAACAACATTAGAAACTTCAAGTGCTAAAATATCACAGAATACCTCATCCTTGAAGGACTTGATGTTGTAGGGAAGGATACATTATGGGCTGACGCTAAGATTTCTCCCTTGGTGGAGCTACCTACTGGTGTATGAATGTGGGTGTCATATTGTCAGTAGGTCCAACTACTTCATAGGATTTGCTAAGAAAGGGTTCTTCTAACTTCTGCTATTGATAATGAAGTGTAGTGGAGCACCCTTCACCCACATCTATGAGTAAAAAATGGGCTCACCTTCCTATGGTTATTTAGGATCACTTAGCTTGATCTTTGTGGTAGCAATGATGCCACTAGATTCTACATTAACAATCCACTTCAACTTTTCTATATTTTAGTGAGAGACAAAACTTGCTTTCGGCTCTCAAGCTTTTAGCTTAACAACCAATGACTACTTTTGAATTACATTCATTGATGTAAGCTATGGGTTCTTATGGAATTCACACCACCTTCTCATGTCTTTCTTCATCTTCCCATTACCCTTATTTTTTTTGTGAATTAGATGGGTTTTTTTTGGGTGGTCCATCCTAGTTCTATCCTTTGTTATATGGTTTGGAGTTTCCTTTTCCTTGCTTCTACTATGAGGAATTCAAAAGTCCAAACTATCACTTCTTCGATTTAAATTTCTACACAATTTGGACAACATATCGATATGATATTCCCAATAAAGGTATGTTCAAAAACTTCACTTTTTCCTTGTTGTATATGTGCAAACCAAAACAATATTTTAGCACCAAATATCACTCAGATTCCCATACACTTAGATTTTTGGGCAAGTATGGAATATATTTGTGAATTATAGCACTCTTTCATATGTCTCCTATCGTACTATGGTCCATCTCATGTTCTAGTGTTTGTATCTTCCAAAATGGCCATATTGTTCCTTCATAACATCCTTAAAAGAGCCCCAAGTGAGTGCGACTAAAAACACTGCAAATTCCCACGTGGATTTCTACCCTTGATAAGTCTCCCACCAATGCTCGACATGGATAATGACTTTAAGGAGTGAAAGGTTCATATTTTCTCTATCAGAAAAATTATGCACACAAAAATACACTTCCAATAGATTTAACCATTTTTCTAGAACATCTACATCCATCTAACCTTCAAATGTAGGAATATCAAAACTAAGTTGTACATTGAATAGGGAAACACCTACAACGTGACCATTTAATAAAGATGCAATAATTGTTGTCATCCATTAAAGGATCTGGAAAAAATAATCAATCATTGCATCCCTTTGTCACATGAGGGCTTCCTAAGGAAACCATTTAATAAGATCTCCTACTCATTTGTCTTTCTTTTCTTCCGCCATAGGAGGTTATCGAGGTTGGTGATGAATATCTTGCAAAAACTATAGTTCCAGTCCCAATTCCTTATATCTTGACCTCATTGGGGACATATGCATAAAAGTAGATAGAGAGCAAGTTGCTATAATGTCATTGATCCATCTTTTCTTAGCATTGATATGAATTATTAACAATAAAAAAAATATCACAAGTGAATAAAATAAATAATGTATAGTCACATGAAAATATTATAATTATTATGTTAAATGATTAAAACATCATCATACTACATGAATTATTTACAATACCTTTTCACCTAGAGTTATGCACTTTTGTCATGTCTAATACCATGGGTAAATATCATGAGTTACAAAAACCATGGATCACTACAACATAAAGCGGATTTCAGGACAATATTTGACGCAATTTTTGCTTAAATTGTTGTTGGAAATAATGAAATATGGGTTAAATCAGTATTTCCCTCTTTTTAATTGGTTAGTAAACATTCCGATTATTCATAACATAAGCATAAATATCACATCAGGTTAATAACCTTACACAAGTTTTGGCTTAAAAAAAGCTCAGTTATGTATGATGAACATATAACAATTTAGCAGAAGAATCTGGACGAAAGTGCAAGACTCCCTAGAGAAGCTAATGCTTCCAATGTCTGAAGATGTTTGTAGATAAGATGTGCTAGAGTCTTCAACCTCCAACACAACACCCAACCAATGTCACTTTTGCAACTTTCACTGCCACCATACTGCAACTACCAATTCTGCCATCATCTAACACCGCTGCTACCATTCATCAAATCCTCCTCACCGTTTCCTCTGCTCCCCAGTAGCATCATCAAAACACTATTGCCACAACTGCCCAAATCCTCTTTACTGCTTCACTGCTTCCTCTTCTCCCCAAATGTTCCGCTTATCATGCATCATCAAAATCATTACTGCCCATATCCTCTTTACTGCTTCACGGCTTCCTCTTTTCCCCAAATGTTCTGATTGTGATGCATCACCAAAATCACTACTGTTGGTACTGCTCTAGCTCCAAATCACCACTGCTGCCACAATTCGAGCTTCGACTCACCAATGTTGCCACTGCATCAACTCATTACTGCTTCTGTTGCTAGTACCGCCGCTGCACTTTTGTTCAATAATTGTTGCTCCTGTCACTGCTTGCACCAAAAAAAACTTAGTCATCACCTACAATCCTCATCCACAATGGTTATATCATACATCAAATAACACTGCCATCAAGAGGATGTTGCCACTAAGGTATCAAGGGCAATGTCACTGTCACACAAACTTACTACGGCATCATCTATCAGATCCTTGCTCAAGATCTGCCATACATCACACTGTTATAAGCTGCCTTAGGTCACTGTTATGTCCATACTCACTTCCATATGCATTATTTCCTCGTTATCTCACAATCATCATTGACATGTTGCCAGAGTCGCTGTCACAACACTGCCTTAGTCTCTGCCCGAAACTCTCTACCGACTAGTCAATCTGATTTAAGCTCTCTCCGTCATTTGGAATCTTGTCTCAATAATTAGGTCAATGTCATATTGACTGTGTGCATGACCCACAACCTTTAGATATATATTTTGGCCTGCTCTGTTCTTGTTACATTTCTACCCTACCACCAACTTCAGACTACTACAGAAAATGATGAGTTGATTCCATTGTGTATAAACAACTTCTACGGAAGTATAATGAAATTGAACCCCTAAGTCATGAATCTACTCCATGAAAACCTGTCTTCTGAGCCAACAGTCCAAATGCTATCCGCAATTGTACAAACTAAACTCAACCAAAATTGCCTTGACTCACTCTCTCATATCCAACTATCTATGCTAGTTGTGGACGCTTCTCTATCTAAGCTTAGTGATAGAATTCCAATACCCTCACTGATACACAATACTTAACTACAGGAAGTAATTTATTTATAGACTGATAGTAAAAGGAAACCCCATCGTATATCCTTTAGAGATGTTTCCTCCGCCAATACTGAAGGCTTTCAATGCTTTTGCAGACCTTGACAATCTCAGTGCGAATATTATGTTGCCAACCCTATGCTCCAAATAATGATATACAAAATCCAATTCTACCACATCAAGAAACCAAAAGAACAATTTCTGATATGAATTTGAGCAAGGGCTATAAGGCATATGAGACCAAGTTTTAGTCATATATATATATATATTATATATAGCATTTATATTCCATTAAATTCGATACATTTATCACCTGTTCAAACTGTCAGCATGGCATTTAGTTCTGTAGCTGTTATTCGAAAAACTGTTGTCGCATATCTCCTTGTCTACAAATCACTTCAGAGCTTCGTCAATGTATTAGTTAGATTCCAAACAATTTGTGACCTCAATTAATTCGATAATGGCATTCTTTCCTTTCGTTTTGATCTCTCTTATGATTGACTGGTGCTTTATTGCTTGGATCTTAGATATACTTTACAAATGCAGCGCAGTGAGAGGTTGTCCTATGTAGAATTCACCCTCGACGATCCGATCATATTACTTCTATCCTATCGGAGTTAGCAAAGCCATTCTTATGGAGAACACCGGGTTGGGTACTAGATTCAAAATGGGCATAACTATTCGTTCAATGAATCCTTGTGAATGTTTCAGCACTTACACATATGTTTTCATAGCCACCGTTATACACTATCGAGATCGATAATTCTGGAACTTTTCAACGATTTGATTTTCCGCAGATTGTTTGGACTATGTCATGAGTGTTCAACGCTAATGCTATGGTTCTGTATCTGCTTGTGGTGGTTTAATTTATTATTTGACGTCATTTACAGACTGCAAAAGCCTTTGATCTTTTCACAAATGGATCAACGTGATTTCAGAGATCAAGTTCTCCACCATGCCACAGGGGTTTTGGACTTTCCTAAGAACCGAAAGACTTTGGAGCATTGTCCAGAGACCTGCAAATACAAAAGGAGCGAAACCCCTGAATCCCAAGAAAAAGATAACCCATAAATCCCGAAAAAAATATCCTGATTAAATGCTCCTCAAACCGCAGAACAGAAATACGCAAGCTCAGTGTGCCATCGATACATTTGAGATGCAAATAAGATGCCATTTTATGCTATTTTAATAGAGGCTTGAGGACAACCGAGTTAAGAATGTTTAGGAGGGAATTTGAATTCGAAATTCAAATTCTTGGTGCCAAAGTGCTCCCTCTCAATTTGGTCAATTGGAGCCAAAATCCTTATTGGCCATAGGTCAATTTTAATGTAAATTTCAATTCAATTTAGATGCCCTTCAAATATTGTTTGGTTTAATTTATGAATACAGGTCTGGTATCTCAAGTTATGAGCCATATCTAACTTGAACCATATCCAAGCCAATTACGCAATGGCACATCATCATTTAATTAAAATTTCCTCACAACCATGTTGGTTCATTTTGCTTGATCGCCACATCATTCAATAGTTGCCACATCAACAACCCTTGGGGTTGTGAGCCACAAACTAGGTGGGCAACTTTGACAGAGCATATCTCACAAACCATGAGGGCCCACGAGATGGTCTACCCATTAATGAAATCAACATGGTGAGGACAATCTGATGGCAGAGGCTTCTAAGACAAATTGCTTTGTCAAAAACTCCAATTATTGTATGGTGTATTCATTATCCAAGGAACCCAAACCCTAAAGCTAGGGCTTCATATGGTGGCTAGGGTATCGACACCTTCCATCATCTAGCTACAACATCAACAATATCCATGATCTTAAAACATCACCTCAACCTGCATAAGGGATCCAAACCCTAAAACTAGGGTTTCATCCTGCAATTAGGATTTTGCAACATCATTTGCATCTAGTGCTCCAACTACATCTCATGCTACACTTGTTGCTCCTAGTGCACATGTTGCTTAACATCAATGACAACATACTCAAATATTGTCTTAACTTGAGACAAAAAAAACTTTTGTATTGTCTTAAATATTGTCTTTAAACAATTGTCTCAAATTATTGTCTTAAAATATTGTCTCTATAGAGAAAATAATATAAAACAAGCATTTTTGTCTCTTAGGAGAAAATTTCATTTTAGTCTCTTCGAAGAATATTTATGTTTTGTCTCTCTAGACACAATAGTTGGGATTAAAGACATATTGTCTTTATAGAGACAATGCCTTTAATCCTAGCTAGCTATTGTGTCTCTAGAGGCAATAAAACAACATCAATTTTGTCTATTTAGACACAATATAAAAATGATGAATCTAGAAAAAATTCTCACTATTGAAATAAACCAATATAAAAAGTATTTAATTAAAAGTAAACTGTAATATCCTTGACTAATTCATGTTATGGCACATTGGAATCAAACCACCTCTTGATTATAAAGTAGGTGCTCTTCCATTCAATTAGTACCCTCTAAAGAATTATGTGAGTTATAGTAGTTCTTGAAATTGCGTATAGGCATTGGTTTCAAAAAATGCTTGACACATAATGGCATAATCTTTGTAAAATCTATAATGATGAAGCCCCTATTTTTAACTTAGTAAAAATAACTTAATGGTTTTAGCTCAATGTCACACCTATGTAGCATGACTCACACAAGAAGCTAATAATACACAATAGTTTACAAATTGTTTAAACTAGTCATACAAAGAAAAGTAACTAAAATTTTCACAAGCCATAAATATCTTGCCACAACTATTGAAAGGTTTCTATTTAGCATGTTTCCATTGTTCATATATTCCATTGGTTTTGGTGGATATACTAGTGGAGTTTCATGTCAACAAAATATGTCGGCACAATCATAAACTGATAAAATTATTTTTTCCTCTCAACTAGTTTCACGAGAAACTTAACCCAAATTGAAAACCTTTGGATCCCATTCATCATATTGCAGAGATTACAATGATTGCTACAATTGGCTCATGTATGGGAAGAAGTAGGTTAAGGTACCAAGTACCCTCACAATTATTATAAATCAACCTATCTTTATAAGTACCTTATAAAGAAAAAGGTTGAACATTCCCAAGAGGAACACAGATTGAAATTGTTTACCAAAATCATTTAAAGCATGATAAAAAAACCACTAATCAGGCAGATGTATGTTTAATGCCACTTTGAAATATTTTTCTAATGAGGATGGAAGATATAGTTTGAAGACAACAAAGAAATTTGGAAAATTTTAGCAAATGTGTCGAGATAGCCCCATATGAACATAATGAATCTCATTCAACTGCAAATTCTTTTTCTATATTGAGAGGGAAAGATGATATGTTCGGACATTGAGCCATTGGAATTTTCCAATGATTCTCCCAAATTTCTTACATGCCATTCTCCAAAGAAGCTCTAGTAGTTGCTTCATCTTACCACATTTCTAAAAGGGCATCTTGCAATTCCTATTTAGCTATTGATATCTCTACAAAGTTTAGAAGTAGTGAAAGTAACTCGAAGAATAGCTAAAAACTTAATAGACTTTAAACATAATTCACTTTTAAAGATGAATATAGAGTCTAACAAAAATTGAATGTAGTAATTGTTTGAGGCATACCATGCTTTATCTGTATGTTTTAAAGATGAGTAAAAACTTTAGCAATCATCAAAATTAAATGAAGGAATATTTAGAAGCTTGCCACGATTTTAATAAACATGCAAAGTTTGGAAATCATGAAATTAGAAATAGAAATAGTTAGAAGTTTAATATGATTTAAATGTAATTTCCCTCTAAAAGACATACAAAGTTCAGTAGGAGAACTAAGAACATTCCTAGGGTTTATATGTAATTTCTTCTTAAAGGCTTTATACAAATTTTATCATGAAAATTGAGAATTTGAAAGTTTTGTAAGATTTGAATGGAATTCATTTTAAATTAAGAATAAAAGGTTTAGCAAACATGAAATTTAATGGATGAGATGTTAGAAGCTTACCAACCTTGGCGACATGGTTGTTAGTGAGAATTATTCCACGATAATTATCGATGATGAAACCCATGACATAGTTGGCACAAACAAACTCTGTATCAATTGTGTGAGGGGTAGTGGTTTGAAGCACCACCATTTCCAGCAAAAACATTGTATGCATCAATGTTGGAGCAAGAAAAGTAGTGACCAAAGTCATTTTCTATGTGATGGTATCCATGGCTACTCAATCCATGTTTTCTAAAATTTTGAAGCCAATTGGTCATCATATATATGGCAACAATTATTCTCTTCTTCCCACCATTTTCAAATGGCAGTTAAGCCTTGTCCCATAACATATTTTTTTATGTTGGAAACATTAGAACCTTGGACAATAAAATGGAGTAATAGATGTCAATTCAAGGTTAGATTTGAAGCTACCTACATATAAAAGTTTGGAAAAAAAAACAACAATAGGGTCAATATCCACAATACACCATGCTTAAAGCTAAATATGGGCACACATGTTTGCACATTTGAACCACACCATGATTATGACCATGTCTCTAGGTTCCCAATGAATAATTATGTAATAATTATTGAAGACTAGAGTCAACTATTCTAATAATAGTTCCTTCCTTTGGGAACTGTTGTTCATGTCTTGATAAAGACTACAACTAGATGGGTACAATGTCTGCACTACTTGTATCATCTTTCCCTCTCAAGATACTAGAAGAATTTGTTGTTGAATGAGATTCATTTTTTTCATGTAGGGCTTCCATTTGGTGATAATGACTAATCACATTTGGAAGACCTTTTGTTAAACCCTTGTATGGACTAACTCAATTGTCCTAAAAATTGTCGAGACGAGGTAGCAAAAGCTACTCCTAAATCTCTATTAGAAGGTAATTTTGCTTTATCAGACTAAGTAGAAGTCACAACCTCACTAAAGGTATAAATTACGTGTACCCTTTGCACCATATTTGTTATGCTTGGAATTAAATGGCCATCTTGTTACCTTGGTGCAAAAACTTTCTTGTTTCTAACTGGATCTCTATCAACATCCATATGTTTAGAAAATGAGGGATTGGAATTTTCCAATGATTCTCCCAAACCTTCTTCTGTGCCATTTTCCAAAGAATCTCTTGCAGTTTGTTCACATTGCCACATTTCTGAAAGGGCATCTTACAAGCGCTATTAAGTTATCAATATCTCTAGAATGGTGGTGCACCCCATGGATGATATATGCACTCTATGTGAAATTTATCCAACTCTAGAAGCTATCAACATACATATTCTCTTGTTGGATCAAAGTTGTAGCCTTCAAACTATGCATAATCCCAGATACCCAAAATATGAATAGTCAAAATATTTGAATTAAATCCTAATATATTTTCATCCATGAATAATTTAAATGAAAGAAAACTATCTGTGTTTAGTATACAAATTTAGATTGTATTGTAACATACTTGAGTATTATCTATTTTATCCATCTCATGCCCATCTAGAAAGAAACTAGAAATGTACTTCCATCTAAGAGCATCAAACTCCATATCAACATCTAGTATCATGTTCCAGAAATACCTTATACCCCATCTCTAGGGAAGCTAGAAAACCTTAATAAAGAAACTAGATATTGCCACCTAGATTCGATCATGCAACTATCTAGTTTCCTAAAGTTCTCGTATCCCGACATTAACTAGTTGATAGCCAGTCCTACCATGCCTCCAAGACATAAAGTAATCCCTGTCAACCTTCTATGAGAAATAATTAAGATGTTAAAGAATTGGCCTCTCATGGTTGCAATGAAAATTGAAACTCAAATATCTTGAATATTTCTGGAGACGAGTTGGCTTTAGAAATATATTCACACTCTATTCTCCTGAAGTATTTCCATCATTAGCCCACAGAACTTTTCTGATGCAAAAACGGTGGAACAAATTTCTAACACCCAACTTCCCAAAATGTAGATGAGGTGACAACAAAGAAGTTGTTGTGTTGTCTACTTTCTGACAGTTTACTGCTTAGTCAAGTAATGGTCCATTAAAAATTGCATTGAGAGCATTGTTAGCACTTCTCCAACTAGGTGCCCATGCCCTTGGCAAAATGTGCATTGTTGGCCCTTTTAGGTTTATCCTCTAGATTTAGATAATTTGATGGGAAGTTAGATACTTCACCTGAATATACACAACCATGCATTTAATAAGCATACCAATAAGCAAATAACATAGCTAAATCTATAAATGTAACAAAATAGGGAATTATGTAACACAATATTTACGGTTCGAGCCCTTGGAAGTTGTCAGTGTTGAACTGCAATGAGGTGTGTTCATTGTGGTCTTAGTAAAGTACGATATGCTAGTAATCAACCATAGCTTTCTACAGTTATGTTATGCATCACTAATTTTTCATTATATATAACTTAAATTTAAGTGAAAAAGGGTGATATAAAAAGGGAAATACTACCAAGCACCATGTAGTAAGCTAATGATTGGTTTACTAGTCTTCCATATTTTCTACTCGATGGAAATAATATAGTATTAAATGGATAGTATGAAATCACAATAACCTGATCATTGGATTACTGCATGGTCCTTAATATTTTCCATTTGCAAGTAGTTAATTCCTTACAATAGTACTTGCTACACATCATTATGACAATTGTTGTTAGACCATGAATGTCAATTTGTAGGATCAATATTTGGTCCAAAATATGTCACACAATTTTTGGCTCGTACTGTTTATTATGGCATTTATTAGGATAATACTAGTGTGATTCCACCAGTCATGAAAAACATTATAATTTTAACATATCATAGAGTGAAAATGGATGGCCATAAGGATGGGATAAATCTTCTCTTGATACAGAGATGTAGGAGTCTAGACTAATCATGAATGTAGTCTATGCCTCTAGTGTGCTTAATCCTTACTAGTTGTTCGCAAGAAATTTCATTGTAGTCTCCATAATGTAGGTTACTAAGTGTATTGTTTGATGGAAATGGGACAAACAATGATACTCCTTTTAATATAGATCACTTCTCCTGTTCTCAGTGGTTATAACTGAACTTGACTAGTGGCTAATTAACATGTACTAAAAGGAATCTTAAGTAGTTTTATCAACCTAAAAAATGCAAAGGTAATGCTTCCTATCTTAATATTTAACAAAATTATAAATATATTTTAAATAAAAACTTCTCTATTAGATAAATTCTTTATAAGAAAAATTGACACATTTGAACTCAATGGACATGCCACTTATTGACTAAAATTTCAAAATACTGAACTTACAACAACAAAGTTCATTATACCAATAAGTTTATAGTCATATGAGATATAAAGGTACTATTCTTTAGAGACATTGCAGGATAGTTGAAATGTTTCTTGGTAGACTATTGTTAGCTATCAACACTTATCAATTTCATTTCATACCAGTTTCGCCATGCTATTCCATGGAACTTGTATGGTTTCCAAATTTTCATACATCCAAAATCTATGTTCTTGGACAAAAGTTAATTCTTGTTTATCTTTCTCAATTTTATGGATTCAAATTGATTCCAAATGCATAAACTTTGAAGAAGCATATTGTAGTCAAATGTATGGTATGATACAAAAACACCACAATCTAATGATGAAGAAATGCATAAGATTTATTAGTGGATTATTGGTAGATTATTTTCTAACTCCCTCCTGTATAGTTAATTGATTATATCCAAGAAGTAATCTAGTTGTTGAACCTTACCATTGTATACACACACTTTTATCTTGATAATAAAACAAAGGAACCATCCTGAATGGTACATTGGCTTGTTGGTGATGTCAATGGAGTATTAAATTGTCAAAAAGAGTTCCCTTCTCACTATGGTCTCCCCAACCCAAATGGCATGTCTCAAAAAAGGATGAAGCTTAGGTAATGTCCTAGGAAATATTGGCAAAATTGTCACCCCTTGGAACTAGCATCGAAGACAAATAAGTCTATGCTATGCAATGTAATCAATGAACTTTGAAGAAACATCATAAAAGGAAAAAGGGAGGAAATTGTTTGAGCAAATGAAGTGAATGAAACTACAAAAAAATAATTTGGTGTAATAAAGGTACATTTATAAAAAAAGAAGGAATATTAACTAATGAGAAAAAGGGTAAAACAAGTTATAAACTATTGAAGGTAATGGGAATTCAACATACAAGAAAATAAAGATGACCATATATTTTTTTAAACCATTAGAATTATTTTCATTAGATATATTTTTCTTAACTTTGCAAATTGGATTCCTCATTGAAACCATCTATTATGCTTGATATCTAAGGTACATCCTTGACATTGTCAGTAGGTCAACAATTGAAAATTATTGATGATACAATGTGGAATATCTAGTAGTATGTTTAGGAACCAACTAAAAAGGACTTATTAAAGCAATTGAGGTCCTACATCTGTATTGTGGGTACTCAACAAGTGGAAATTGATATATATTTACCTTGAAAATTATGTGATTCCTTAAGGTTAAGCTATGCATTAGATATTTCAGCAAGAGCGCAAATCTGATATGTCCAAAATAATATAAGTTAATTAAAGGATTCTCTTTCTTGACACTCTATGATAGTTGAAATTAAAATGCAAAATAATTGTATGGAAAATAATAATGACAGTGCATTTAAGAAAGAGTCTAAAGTAGAGTTGGAACCTGCAACAATACTTTTGGGATGTAGAAGATAAGTTGACAGATCATATGCCATGTTAAGGAACTTATTCTAGTAAGCTTGAAAGGTATAAAATGCACATCCTTCCTCATCATTGACCTCCTAGGGGTCATAGTGTAAATATGAATTCAGTGATCTTACATGTATGCCTTGAGAAGAGAGATCATGCTTTAACTTACGATCATCAACAAATGACAAAGGATCCGATTAACAAAAATTGCATACCATAAAATCAGTTGTACATATTAGTCAAGTTAAGTATTCACACTATAGGAAGCTATGGTTTTAAAACCTTGTAGAAACTCTACAATTATTTGTAGATCTAATATGATCTAAAACTAAAGTAAGAAGATGACACAAAATCCATTGTTCTCTAATGGCTCTAACTTTTGAAGAATTAACACTAAGAAAGTGACAGTTGTAATTTCCATTGTTCTAATTATTAAATTGGATAGTTCCAACCCTCTAAATTTAAGAAATTTATTAGTGGCTATGTTACAAAACTTTCACTAAGTGGCACATACAATTTTGGAATTAAATTACCAATTGATGATCCTTTGAAACATAATCTATTTTATGATAGGACAATGTTTGTAAAAGAAAACAATAATGGTAGATGGAGTTTTAAGGTATAAATTTTATGATGGCTTGAATTTGGTCTTCTTAGGCCCTCAATAAAATAAAATATGAGTAAGGGGTCACAAAACAAAGACATTACATGTGTTAAATATTCTTATTTTATGATGGGAATGCTAAATGTGGTATGTTGGTTGAATATGGAATGTTTTTTATTATAGTTTCATTTAATTATGTGTGATATCTTGTTGATATCCTTTTAAAAAAAAAAATTCTAGTCCCTAAGAAACAAAACCTATTATCTTTTTTTTTTTTTGCATCCTTCTGATAAATGGCTTGAGTAGATAACACCTGAAATTGTTTTTTCTTATCTCCATGTAACCTTTTTTCTTTGGATTATCCTAATGTGTTTTTAATATTTTGAATTTCATTTTGTAGGTGCTAGGGACTTCTATAGCAATGGAATATACTGAATTCCATAGTGCTCTAATTGAAGTTACAAAACTATGGATGACATAGAATAGACAGTCACTAGGTTTCATAGATGAAGCGTTGGAACAAGTGAACATGCCATAATACCTTGTTTGTGTAATATTGTTGCTAATATATCTGATTATGTGAGAAAAGGGGTAAATGTTTCATATGTTCCATTATTTGCAAAGTTTGTACTAAAAAGTTACCCAAGTTTGTACATAAACATATATGATTCTTCTAGTGAACATGATGAAGAGATTTCTAATGAAGTGGAGTTCTCAATGATGAGAATGAGGTAGGGTATAAAAGAGAAAGATCACTTGTGAAGAGAGGAGCCAATTCAACAGAAAATTTCCAAGAAAATAATTACGGAAGATGTGGGAGAGAATATGTGAAGTACCTAATCCACAACACATTTTTTTTATAAAACTTGTATAAATACGTTTAAAATCAAATACTAGAAACTTTTACTTTCTTCAAATCCCCTTTCAAAACATCTTTAAGAATTTAACTTTCTCATCTCTTTTCTACAATGAATTTACTAATTTCCAAAGAAATACTAGTTTATTCTATTGAGACATTCATTATATCCGTAACACATTTATTTTGGCTTTCATTCTCATCTTTACATTTGTGTGGTCTTACATACTTGTACCTTATTTAAAATGGGCTCAATTATAACATTGAAGTACATTTTTTCCTTATCCATCATTGTATGCCATTATATATATATATATATATATATATATATATATATATATATAATATATATATATATATATATATATATATATATATATATATATATATGATTCAATTATAAGGTCACGACCAAGCCAGACATCAAATTGGTGTATAAGAACCCCTTATTTGTGGGACAAGGGACCGACCTCCATGCAACGACTTTCCTGCTAAGTCTACGAATGCATGCATACTCTACCCCTCTAGTTTTAAACATGTGACCTCTTAGGAAGAAACACATGCTCTTAACCATTAGGCCCACTCAATTATAAAATATATATTTGTTGGAAATATTTCCACTTTCAACTATAAAGTATAGCTATTTTACCCTCTAAGGGTTTCAATGCATGAATATGCTTACAACAATGTCACCATATTAAACCTATGGATTATAATCACATTTAGAGCACTTGTATGATAACAATATTATTGATTATTCATATAATTCTTACATTCTCTCTGCATAATGAATGTGATTTTATTAATAGAGTGGAACGTTGTTTTTGGCGTTGGTTTTTGGTTACGATATACATGTCACTAAGTTGACAACCCTTCTAGTGTTTTCTATATATATACATTTTTTTTTAATGGTGGCTCCACAAAAGTTACCTTTGACCTACCACATAGATAGTGCAGATCGACCCTTTTAAATCAACGGTTAAGATTAGTATTAGGGTTTCTCAAAAGTATGAGGTCTATTCCGACATTATTTTCAATCCATCTCACACCTTACAATGTTCTCAGAGACATTTTCTTTGCAACTTTTATTATCATTGTGTTTATTTCAATATGAGAAAGTTTTATAGTAATTATTTCTTACTAGTGATGGAGTTACTAAGTTCCATATTTTTTGGGGTTTTACATTCGTCTTCTAGTGTCATTTTAATGTATATGTAAATTTTTATTTTCAGATTTTTTCCTACAACATTCTAGAATTCTTCCAGTAGCATTTTGTCCCATTGCAGATCTCTATAGGGTTTCTCCTAAGTGTTAGCCACTTGTTAATGATGGTTGGAAAATTAGTGGATTTCTTTTATCTCATATGCTACTAACCTTCGGGCAAAAAAACGTTATCCTCTTGCATAAATTTTCTAGTTTCAGATTTAGTGTTTAAATAAAAGTTAAAAGCAATTTCTTTATTGTTTCCTCTTGTTAAGTGTAGTATAGTTAGAAGTATTGGAGAAAAAGGAGATTTCAAGGGTTTAAGAAACCCTCAATTTCTTGTTTCTATATAATTATTCTACGACTTAACTTCAAAAATTTCTTATAACCTTGGAGTTATATTTAGGAAAGATTTAATAACCCTCTATGTCTACAATCTAAAATTACTTTTCGACTTTCTTAGTGACCCATAAATTCATCCTTATTGAATGCGAGCATTGTTCTTTCACATACTCTTGTTTTTATTTTTAGTTTGGTATTTCTCAAACCCCAGTTACAAATTATATTCGTGAACATGGTTATAATAATAATCTACAATGTTTACTTGTTTATCTTTTCCTTTCTCCAAAAATTGTTAATTTCTTCTTCATTTGTTTATAAACCTGTATCGGGTTTATGCATTTACTCATTTCTTGGTTTTCTCGATTCAGTGTTTGAGTTTTTATACATTACACACTGCCTATGATTAGTAACCTGCATTCTTTGTATAATGTCTAACTTTTATTTTACTTCTGTGTAGGTGGAGAAGGCATTCAGACTTATGTAACTTATTCTCAAGTAATTTTGTTATAACCCTTCTTGCAATTATTCCTTTTAATATTGGACTCTTCTTTGTGCCTTCTGTGAAGTTTTGATCTCTATTCACTAATTTTGTTTATCTTTTGTTTTACAGGTATTGATTCACCCTCAGTCCTAACATTTCCATTTTAATGTTTTCAATTTTGGTGTGGCTCTATGCAAACTTACTCATCTTATTCACCAAGTTAGACATCCCGAACCTTTGTTCTCTTCTTCTTCATGGGCGTGATTTCTCTATACGAAGATGAACCTCTAGATTGTTTGCTCCTAGAATTGTATATTAGCTTTTCTATTTAATGTCTTATATGAAATATAGTTCCTTCAAGACTAAAATGTTTATAAAAGGTCATGAGCCTATTTTTTTTATCAAAACTATTATTTTCATTACAAAAAGAAAAATCTATGTTCTTGTTTTATTTAATACCTTTTTTTTCTTCTTGATGTCAAACATCTATTTATTAAATTTTGGGTAAACATTACCATGATGTTCTATATATAATATTTTTGTATTTTCTTTTCTCTGTGTGTTTATGACTATTCATTTTTTTGGCAATATTAATGATCAGGAGTTTAGTATTTAACTAAAAAGTCAGAGTTCTCAGAATGGTTCAAAACCTAAACAAACGCATCTGTCTCGGAAAAAGGATCCTAACTTTACTCATTTCACTGAAAACCGAGTTTGCACGAGAAAGTTATTATGTTCTGATCGCTTTCCTAAATAAGGGAAATTTGCAAAAAAAATGCCTAGTCATTGCAAAGTCACTAGTCCATACTTCTTACATGGCAAGTGACTAGGAAGGGTCAATGATTATCAATAGTGAATCACAGATGGACAAGTGTCATTGTTTCGTTGGGCTTCAAAAGGGTGTGTTGGCACAGTTTGATTGGTTTATTTTTGGACCAATGAAAGAATGCCACGTGTCAAGCCCGGAGGCTACCACATGGCACCTCCCAATAGCCTAGACAGTCTCAACAATGGAGAAAAAATATTATGGAGGCATCGGGGCTCGACCCTATGACCTCCCCTCCATAATCCGAGCCACATACTATCTTCACTATCTGGTGTTTGTTATCCCATAAGTTTAAAGTTTAACTTAGTTTGGATGGGCTGTTAGGAGGGCCAACCCTTCACATGTGAACAACCATAATGCATTTACAGTTAGTTTTAACAGTGGCAGCTCCAACACTACAATTGTATACGCAATGTCAATGCAATTTTTATAACACCAAACAATTAACCACTCCGGTGGGCTCCAACTCTCCAACATAGCACAGTCTCCCCATGTGAACATGTGTCTTGGCTATCATGGTCAGAAAAGTTGACAGTCAAGTTAACGGTTAACCTAAACTATGTAGGTTAATACCATTACATGTGACAACTAGCACCAAAACTGCCAAATGTTAAGGCTATGGTTAACGCTAATCTAGGTTGATAGTTAATTAAGCATAATTTAACCACTAGTTAACTCCAAGTTTAGACTAGTAGAAATTCTAGTGTACCTCCTATTTTAGAGGGAATTCCAAAAATGGTGGACTTAACTGGAACTATTCTAGATTTAGAGGAGGTTTTTTAGGAAAACATTATCTGAGTCATAGAGAAGGCAATTTTCAACCAAATTGAGCTCAGGAAGAGGTGTTCTTGGCTAATTTGGACATTCTAAGAACATTGGTGCAGGTATTAGGAGAAATAGAGCTTTGTAAAACAACATTTTTCCATATTGAGATGATACAGAGGCCCAAGCCATGCAAGCTGGACCAAGGAGAGGTAGCCCAACAAGGGTGAACTCCTTCATCAAAACATTTTGTTAAAGTGTATCTTTGCTGGTTTGTTGTACTTTAAATGTATGTTGTTTAGTACTTGTTTTTTAAGCTATTTTTATGACCAATGTCATTTTAAACTTAAGGAAATTTATCTGATTACATACACAACTAACTAATGAAAACTTAGTACAAGAACCAATAAGAAGGCACAGGTTTAGAAATCTATAATTCGTATTAGCATAGCATAAAATAACAATAAAAAATAGATCAAGTTGGTATTAGAGCAAGGTTGAATTGCTTGATTTCTTGAGTATGTGCAATTAGGGTCTTAATGGTTGCAAAATTGTGATGCTTACAAGGCTAAAGTTGCAGAAAGGAGAAGGGAAGCTATTGGTTGTAACTCCTGAGGTAATGCTTAGAATAAGGAGAGCCACAAGGCCACAATATCCACCACCCAATGTTCCAATTTTAGCTAAACTTGAAGCTCCTCAAGTTTTTCCTTCAACTGAGATTAAGGAAGTACAAGCAGTACCAATTTCTCAACGTGAATCCATAGCCATTATATCTGGAGAAAGAGAGCCTGAAGGTCCTTCCTCAAAAGAGGAAGAATTCAAGAAAACTTTCTTCACTTTAAGTGAGATGGTTAAAGTCCTATATGAAGAGAGGAAAACTAGAATGGCTGGAGAGAGTTCTAAACCTCCACATGGAGAAGGAATCCTAACGGATAAAAAAATATGAGAAGAATGATTCAAAAGGGAATGGTGGAAATCCACCTCCATATCCACATCCTCATCATCTTCATTATCTCACACAACATCATCTTCCACTACCACCACTGAAATTGCCCATGCTCATTCAAAAACCCCAAAAGGAAAGACTTGCTTACTCATATTGGGCATTAAATTTGAACTTCCAATGTACAATGGAGAGGTGAATGCAGAAAAGTTGGAAATTGGATTTGGCAATTGGAGGTATATTGTAGAATTCAGAACCTTCAAGAAGATGACATAAAGATCTAGTTGGCTTCACTGAGGCTAGAAGGAGTTGCATTAGTTTGGTGGGAAGCAAAGACTCAAGAGGAAATGTGAATTCATGGTAATATATCCATTACTTGGGTTGAATTTGTTTATGCAATTAAAATATAGTTTTATCCTTTAGCTGATATGAAAAAGCTATTATGAGTTGGTAGAAGTTTAGAAAACTGAAAGGGAAAATGGTCCAATATTATACACAAGAGTCTAGGAAAAGGGATTTGTTTTCAGGAGTAAATTTGAATTCCCAAGATACACTACTAAAAATACTGGGGGTTTACATTCCTATTTGGAACACAATATCCTTATGTTCAATCCAAGCAATTTGGTTGAAGTGTGTGTACAAGCCACACACCTTGAATTTAGAGGAAAGAACATTCAAGAAGAAGGTAGTAAGAGGAAGCCATTCAAGGGTAAGGAGAAAGAGAAGCGTGGAAAATGGAAGGGAAATAAGAATTAAAGTGTGAAGAAAGAAGGGGACAAAATCACATGCAAATGTTGTTCCAAAGAGGGACACGAGGAAGCCCACTGCTGGAAATTGCATCCAGAATTAAGGCCTAAGAAACAAAACATTAAGGGAAAACAAAAGACGACCGCTACCACACAACATGACCTTGGTTCAGATTATGGTGATGAGACCAAGATTTAAGCAATGGTTACAAAAGGGAAATAAATGTAGAAATTTCACCTGTAGAACAAACCGATATATGCAATGTCCTAAAGCATAATACTTGTTCTACTTCTACAAAACATTAAGCAGAAGCATAATCGAAATCATGAGCAACATCAAGTAGAAACATGCAATAAT
>APFE031560110.1:21889-81823 GCA_000404065.3 Pinus taeda | reverse complement strand
CTTTTCTGCCTGATAAATTTATTTCTCAACTAACATCATAAATACAATTTCCGCTCTTCAATTTAATACTTTGTACTACATACTATTTCTTCTCATTCCTTTCTTGTTTGTTTATACAAGATTTTCTATAAACATATGAACATAAATAAAACATAGTTGCTAAATTATAGCATTTTTTCTTTTCCTTTGTCCACTATATACAAAATATAAATAAACATAACCACTTTCTTTTCTTTTGGAAAAAAATAGACATTATAGATAGAGATAATGACTTTAGAAAACATTTGTAGAATTAATAATCAAATACTTGGCTCATCCCAACTTTTACATTGAAAATAGCTAATATCCCCCAAGCGCAATAGGTTTGCAAATTTCATTGTCTATGTTTTCTCGCTTCTCTTCAATCTCTTCAACTCTTTAAATGACACAAAAGAAAGTAGATAAAATATTTTTTTCCAAAAAAACACCTACCACTATTTTGGTGGTTAATAATTGCCTCCACCTCACCAAAAGGTGGAAGGTAGTTATCAACTCATTGATGAGGTTATGTTTCCAACTCCAAAAGTCAACTCCCTATCTTTTAGGAAACAATTAATTAGCCAATATCATAATTAGGTATTAAATCTAATCATCCAGATTAGAGGCTTGAGATTTATTGATGGGTAAGAAATATTAGACAATAATTTGTAGCCTCATCCCTTTTAGCCATTTGTACTCAAAAACTAATTCTATATATTTTCTTTATTTATAAAAATAGAACATGCAAATTTGTAATCAGTTATTATCAGTCATAAATTACCGATAATTAAAGTTTTCAAAATTTCTTTTAAACTACATATGCACATTTAATTACATAAAATATAAAGGTAAGGGATATTACATCCTGCCTCGCTTGAATTTGACATAGTATTGGTGTCTTATCAGTGTCCTTATAGAATACACTCTAGCTTTGTCAAAATAGATGAGGATATGCTTCCTTGAAAGCATCCTCCAAATCCTAAGTTCCCTCTTCTAAACAGAAATGTTTCTATTGAAATTTTAATTGTGTTATGTCTCTATTATGGAGCATGACTATCCTCCAGTCTAGAATATGCAATGGTTCTGCTAGAAAATATCCCTCTGGTTCCACTTGTATAACATTCCAATAAATGACGTGAGATGTATCATGCACATATTTATTTAGTAAAGACATATGAAAAATATTACTAACTTTTATGTTTGTTGGAAGGACAAGTTAATAAGCAACAGGTCCAATTCTGGATAAGACTTCAAAAGTTCCACAATATCTAATGATAACTTAGCACAACTGCCAATTTCAAGCATGATTTTCTACGGTTTTATTTTCAAATGCACATGATCTACCACATTGAATTATTTTGGTAGCCTTTCCAAGTTTGCATAACTCTTTTGACGATCTTATTTTGTTTGACTTGTTTAACCACTTCTTCCATCTCTTTTAACATATATGGCCCCAACACTAAGATATCTTTACGATGGGCCCAACTTATAGGTACTTTTTATTTTCTTCCATATAGAACTTCAAAGGGTCTCATATTGAAACAAGTTTGCTAACCATTGCTATGAGCAAACTGAACGAGGTGAAGGTAATCTTCCCACTTGGTTGGTTTTTCCATAACATGCCTTCTCAACATGTCTTCTAAGATTTGGTTAGTCCTTTCTATTTGCCCATTATTTTGAGGGTGATAAGTTGTTTTGAAATTTATCTTTGTACCCATTCCCTCAAACAACCCCTTCCAAAATTTTTAAGTGAATTGGGCATCATGGTTTGAAATTACGGTTTTGGGAATACTATGAAGCCTAAATATTTCCTTCATAAATATTTATGTTGTTTTGATAGCTTTGAAAGAAGACTTAATAGGGATAAAATTTGCAACTTTAATAAGCTCATCTACCACTACCAATATTGAGTCATGTTGTTTCCTGGTTATAGGCAATTTGGTAATGAAACACATGGATATGGGTTCCCATTTCCACTCTGGAATTGGCAAAGGTTGTAGTAAACATGTTGGATGTTGATGGGAAGCCTTTACTTGTTGACATTCCAAACATCTAGCCACATATTATACTTCCTCAGAATTCGTATTTGGCCAATAGTCTTTCCTTAACATGGTTATCAACCTTTGATACCCAAGGTGTCCGGTTGTGGGGCTCTTATGTAATTCATCTAACACAAAAAAATTCAGTTATGAGTCATTTGGAAAGTAAATTTTGACCTTAAACATCAACATACCTACATTATTTATTGAAAAAAAAGTCTCATTTTCACCTAATTATTCAGTTTTTAGCAGCTTCCTTTTGATCTTTAGATATTCTTCATCAAATTATGTTGTTAATTTTATCATTTTAATCAAATCTGATTTCCAATTAGTTGTTGAAAGTGTGTAGATTTGATGTAATATTCTACTTAATTCATCGACAATTAATTTATATTCCTTTAATGTGTAAAATTTAAAAATCATACTCATTAATAAATGCTAACCATCTAGCTTTTATAGCATTTAGATTACGTTGATCAATAATGTACTTAAGGCTGTCATTATTTGCTCTTACCTGAAAATGTCTCCCTGTAACACCATCATCCAACATCTACCAAAGTAACTGTCCAACTACGGTAAATATGTGATTAGAGGCAACTATAATCAGATTCAATCTCCTAGGTGACCTTAAGGTAGTGGAATCGATGGAAACAAACCACACAGACCCTGCACATCAGCAACAAGACTCCCAGGAACCAACCTAACCACTAAGGTAACTAGCCCCTGAGACCAACTGAAGTTTTAGACCACTAAACCCCTAAACACTCCCTTGATATGGGAAATCATTCATCTAGGAGGCTCTAGACACTCCCACGACATGAGTATGCATGCGTCCATTAACTTTTTTGCCTAGCATTGTGCCTACGCCTCCTGGATTTGAGCCATTTTTTCAGGCCTAGAGGCCAGCTTACTGCCCAAAACTCAAAGAAACTTTCAGAACTGAGTTTACACAACACAACAATGATGCATTTTCAATTAATTCAAGAACAACTTGACTAGACCCCTACTAGCCATGACAAGCATTTTCTCAAACATGTCACAAATATGTAATCTACAAGTGTAAATAACATATCTGAGCAAAGGGGTTTCATAATTATTTGAGAATCACATTTTTCCCTTATATAATTAGATACATTAGCATCTATTATTTCATAGATATATTATTCATTCATGTACAAATCAAAACACGAGGAAGTCCATACGTCATCACTTTCATAAAACATGCTTCTAACCAACATAATAACAACAAAAATATCAAGGATACATCACCCACAGAATCTGCATATGCACTAGTACATTTACACGTAAGCTTTCAAGGAAAGAACCTCTTATTAATGAATATAAAATCCAACCGAGATGGGACTACCACGTTCCACTTGACCATAAAATCACCAAGTCAATTCTTTCTTCAACCATTCACCCCCATGCCATATTCTAAGCGTGAATGCGGGACTCAAACCAAAAGAACGAACCAAGGTATCTCGAGGCTAAACCACCTCACCCTCATCAATAGAAACTAAGATTTACCACAATCCAAAGCAAATCACTGGACGACCATGCTAAACATGTAGGAACAGGCTTTACCATAATTTGTAGTACATCACTAGACCAATAAAAGCATGTATGCCACTAGATTACCCCATCGAGGAAACAAAAAATTCATCTTTACTACAACATATAGTCTAGTTCAGGGGTTACTAGGCCATGTTTTCTGTTATATAGAGATCCACCTTACTTAGTTTCAAATCCATTCATTGATCCAACTCAACCAAAACATGAAAACCCCATCTCACCATGGTTACCCAGAAATGGAAAGGCTAGGCTAAAACACTTTCACGCCTGTCAAAACCCATGCAGTAATAGCATAGAACCACATGCAATACCATGCATGCCAAATAAATTGATACCTACAAATAATCCTCATTTCATTGCTTGATCATGCTCTTCCTCACTTTTTACTTCTTTCATCTTGCATTATTTTCCTTTCTTCATCCAATGCCAAAGTGCTCCCAGAAAAATCTATGTGTCTAAGAGTGAGAGAGAAAGAAAGAATAATGAGAGAACTCCAAAACTAAACTCACAAAAGGTACCAACTGATCCTTAGAATCATTTTAATCAATTTGGCCTCTAGTTTCTTTATTTTCCATTATTTTCCTTCATTTTCCTCCTCACATGCAACCTCTGGCCTTTCACCTCCCTTTTCTCCTATTTTCTATTATTTTCATAAATAAATGTGCCAAAAATTCCATTTTTCCTTTCCAAATCCTTTTCCATTTCCTTTTCCAATTTCCTTAGCCATAATAAACTAATGAACACCCTCACTAGGATTCTTTTCCCAACATTCAGCTTGGAATAAGTGTCCCATCAACCATGGTTATTACTTTTCCTTTATTAACTTTTATGACATGGAATTTTCACCATGGTTGTTATAGAATCCCCCCCCTTGGGGGACAGCATCCTCAGTGTTCAACTACACCTATACCTCAGTAAAACCACTAAAAAGAAGACATACTTCCCATGTAGCTTTATGGCATAGCTCGATGTTGTATTTACAATGATGACCCTCTTGAAACACAAACCAACATGATAACATAACAACGTCACAGCTATAATGACATGACACCCATAATGCTTATTAGAGCTTTATAAATTATCTCATGGTGCTATTTAAATCCACATCGATATGTACATATATCAAAACATCACCCAAACATATGTTAAAACATATACCAAACATCATATCAAAATTTCTTTGCCTGAATTGGCAAACAATGAAGGATACATAACTGATGAGGATCATCATTGGGTAACTGTATGGACCTTAATACACCTCCAAGCTTACTAAAATAAAATCTTCTCATAATTCCTTACTTGTTTTAGTTATATTTTTCTTAATGAGATGAGTACAAGTAAGATGTTATGTCTAGTGGGCTAATGTGCATTGATTGTAGGTTTTTGGGAGAAAAACATGGCAATTTTGGCTAATTAAGGTGCAGGAACTAGAATGGACAAGAAGGAGAGATTATAGGAGATGGATCTTCCTCATTAAAGACTCACTTATTCGAATATCCCTCAATCAAATTGCATTAGCTCATAGTTGCAAGTAGCCAAGTCATGGAGATCATTGGTAGCCGAGCCAGTTATAGTTAAGAACCAGTTCATCTTGGGTTTGGGATCCAAGCCTCCCTAGATTTAAGGAATTTGTTGGAGACTTCAGTGTTATAAATAAGGAGGCATAAAGCCACATTAGGATTCATATTTTTTTATGTAAGAGAACTAAGCATTTTGAGATGAAGGATTGTGGCAAAACACTGTTATGTAATTTTTTGATATGATAATGAGAATGAGAATTTCCTTGATCCAACACTGAGTTGAATCAGAGGGTTGGATCTCCCGGGTTAGGGCCCAACCTTAGTAGTAGAGGTTCCTCTTATTATACTTGTAGGCTTAGGTTATTTCATAGATTAATTTTTGAATTGATTTTGGCATTGTTTCATTGAAAGTATTGGTGAATTTGATTAGTTTGCTTCCATTTGTGCATAGATTTAGCTATATATTTAGAGACATAAAGGAATAAAATATAGGCTGATAGTAGGTGGTTTTTGCCTCACTCCTCCCTTAGGTACCATAGTTTGAGGCAAAACTCTTATTCAGCCCCAAAAAGATAGAATTTTGATAATTAGGCCAACATCTTTTCACTTTTCAAGAATAAGTTTCAGTTTTTATTTTTGATATCTCCAGCTTTGTATTGGATATCATGGTGTTTCACAATATTCTGCAAGTATTTCCATGCATGAACTAGGCAAATGAATGATGTAGTTATGTTTTCTTATGATGATTGGAAATCTTTCTTCTTTTGAAATGATTCATGGGTAAATGCCAATGATGTGTGTATTGTAGGAGTTTCAATAAGTGCAGGAAGATCTCATGTCAGTAGGCCCAACCTAACCTCATCCATTCATGATCACCAAAAGCCACTAAGTCCGTAAACCAATGTACCATTCCATAAGAACAACTTTCCATGCTTGTTGAGAAAACCAAACCATATTACAAACTTTGGTTTGAGTTTTGAGGAAGTCCTAGCCACTCCCTTGCCTTATTTCTTCCATCATTCACCTTTCCTAAGCCCTATACCACCTTCCAAACCACTTTTTATGCTTTTGGTCGGATCCTGTAGGAGCATTAAGACATCCTATAGGATGACCTGTAGTGGCTTGTTTTGAGGCTGATTTGTGGAAAATGCATCTTGAAAGAAAGGAGAAGACCCTTGCTTGCCTCTCAAGCTATCTGGCCCTTCACAACCATCTCTCTCCACACCTAACCCACCTACCACACAACCAACAAGAATTAGCATTCATGTTTTCATAAAAAGGACAAAGAGGAAAAAAGGTTATTATGTTCATTCATATGCAGCAGTAAAGTTTTTGATTATCTTAGATTGCATACTTAGAATAGTTAGGATTACACATATGTTAGCTTAGAATTCTTCTGAAGTAAGATATCTTAACAAATAGTTAGATGAGTGGTGTGTTTAAAGCATTTATTTTATTGTTTCACTACTGTAGTAGATAATATTTCAATTCTCTCAATTAGGGTAAAATTCCCCTTTCCCCATTGGTAATCAAACTTCTTCTAAATCAATAGAAGGTTGGTTTGAGAAACCTTTGTGGTCTCTCGCCAGCTCAATAGTTACAAAGAGTCGACCCATTTCATCTAGTTGTGTATAGAACACTGTCACCTCCAACTTTGTACGAACCCCACGTTGATAAAGTAAAGTTGGTAGCCCCAGGAGTTGCAACATTCTTGCTACAATACTGGTGCTCATCAATATCCCGCATATGGTCTTCCATCTCTCATGTAGTTTCATCATGCCCAAAGTTCTTCCACTTCACTTTAACCTACTTGATTGCTTAGTTCTAGATCATGAGAACCTTTTCCCGCAATATAAACTGAGGCTACGACTGTAATTCTCTATTTAGCTCCGCCTCCAATACAAGCCAATCAATCACATTATCAACATATTTAACATACTTCTTAAGAAATTACACATGCAAAACATCATGGACTTTTACTATCGGAGGTAGTACAAATCGATAGCCTACTAGTGCATTCCTCTCAATAATCCTTAACAGTCCACAAAACTAAGGTGCCAGCTTGGAACGTGATCCAATACGCAAGGAGCTCTTCTTCAATTTGATGCACAATTACACTTGTTCCCCAACCTGGAACTCCTTGAATAAACTATTCCAATCTGCATAGCTCTTCTACCTATCATGTGCTTCTTTCAAATTCTTCCTGATTACCTGCATTTCATGTTCCATTTATGCCAATAGGTCTAGTCCAATCAACACCTCGTTAACCAGATCAACAAATGATGAGCATATTGCAACTTTTCCCATACAATGCCTCAAAGAGACATGTATTCAAAGGTTCATGATACCCATTGTTGTACGCAATCTCTAGTAGTGGAAGATACTCTTCCCACTTTCATGTTGATCCATCACGTACATCCTCAAAATTTCCTACAATATCTTGTTGACCCTCTCAATTTGTCCATCTGTCTGCAAATGATAAGATGTAATAAAGGTCAATTCTATGAACAAACTCGTTAACAACTCCTTCCAAAACTTGGAAGTGAACTTTGCATCCTTGTCTGACACAATTTTGTTTGGAACACCATGCAATCTAACCACATCTCTAATGAATACCTATGCTACATCACTAGTTGAGAATGTAGAATCCACTTAAATGAAGTGAGAAACCCTCGTCAACCTGTCCATAAAAACCACGATGGAATCGTGTTGTCTCACCATCCTCGGAAAAACTGTGATAAAGTCCATGGAAATGACCTCCCATTTCTACTATGGAATCGCAATTGGCTATAGCAGTCCACCTAGATGCTTACACTCTTCCTTTACCTGCTGACAATCCAAACATATAGCTACAAAATGTTCTACATCCTCCTTTAGATTCGGCCAATAATATACTTTCTTTACTACTGTCATCATCTTTTGATAGCTTGGGTAACTTGAATATGAAACTCCCTCAAGATCACTTTCTTGATCTCACTATTCTCTCACTCATATGTCCTGTCTCTAAACTTGACCAATCCATATGTTGTAATACAATAGACCACATCTTGTGTGCTTGCATCTGTACCTGTACCTATACCACTACCTATACTTGTACCTCTATTACTACCTGTACTTGTACCTATACTCTGTTGCAACCTGTGCACAATATCCATATACCTAACATCCTATTGACCTACATGAAGGAACATATCCTATAGATTTGCCCCATAGGAGCTCATATCTGCTTTATGATTTACCTATATCCGCCTACTAAGAGCATCTGCAACCGTGTTCTCCTTTCCTTTGATGTATTTGATCTCAAAATCAAACTCATTGATTGTGGCCAACCATCTAACTTGCTTAACACTTAGATTTGGCTTGTCAAACAAGTATCTCAAACCTCTATGATCACTCATCAATACAAACCTCCTACTAAGAAGATAGTGCCTCCACATCTTCAATGCATGTATGATCGATGTTAGCTCAAGATCACGTGTCAAATATTTATGCTCATGCTCATCGGTTTTTGTGACTCATAACACACTACCTATCCTTCCTGCATAAAGAATCCACCAAGTCCTCTCTTGCAAGCATTTGTACATACTACAAATTCTTTATCCAGATCTGCAATCTTTGACATTAGTGCATGTGTCAACAATTGATTGAGCTGTTTAAAATGGGCCTCACACTCCTTTTTCCGTTCAAACTTCTTACCTTTCCTCTAAATGATGTAATAAGATAATAAATCTATGAGAAGTTCTTGATAAACCTCCTGAAATAACCTGTCAATCCCATGAAGGATCTCACCTCATCTACATTTATAGGAGCTACACACTACATGATATATCTTCCATTTTTTGGATCGACTCATATGCCCTCCCTAAAGAAAACATGTCCCAAGTAATGTACTCCAATCTCAAAGAAACTACACTTGGTGAGCTTAGCATACCACTGATGCTCTTTAAACAACGTCAACACTATTGAAAATTTCTCGACATGCTCTTCCTCATTTTTAAAATATACCAATATGTCACCAATGAACATAATAAAAAACTTGTCTAAATAAATATGAAACACACTATTCATAAAACACATAAAGGTATATAAAGCATTTTTCAAATAGAATAGTGCTACAACAAACACATATTCCCTTACCTCCTCCAGAAATCTATCTTGTAAATGTCCTCCTCTTTAATGCATACCTAATGATATATGGATCTTAGATCAATCTTCGAGAAGCTGATCAAAAAGTCATAAATCCTCGGTAGTGGATACATGTTCTTGATGGTCACTTTGTTCAACTACTTGTAGTTAATGCATAATCTGAGAGTACCATCCTTCTTCTCAACAAACAATATTGTTGTGCCCCAAGGTTATACACTTGACCTAATGTATCCCTTGTCAAGAATATTTTCTAGTTGCAAATTTAACTCTACCAACTCAAGTGTGCTCATCATGTAAGGTGATTTTGATGTTGAAGTTGCCCCTAGCACTAAATCAATAGAAAATTCTACTTCCCTATGAGGTGCCAACTCTGAAATATTTGCGAGAAACACATCCTGAAAGAGATGTAGAACTGGGTACCTGATCAAAGCATTTACATCCTCAACCTTCTTACCTTTGTCACTAGAAATATGCACTACAAATAACACACACCCTTTCTTGTGTTTGTGCTTTTCCTGCATAGTTGTCACCATCCTAACTGATGTGGCTTTCTTCTTCACCTATAAGACTCTTGGTTCTTCATTTTCATCCAAGCACTAAATGGATTTGTCATATCAATCGACCTTGGTCCTGTGAAGGTATAGCCACTCCATACCTAATAGCATATTATATGATCCCAACAGTAATACATTCAAATATGATGTAGTAGGCATACCATTCAAATCAAATGCACAAGCTCTTATCCAATGATGAACTTGCTTCTTTGTACCTGTAGTCAACTACACTAACCAATATTCTCCATGCACTTGTTTCTTCAAACCACACTTATCCACCATATCCAGACTAACATAACTATAATTAGATCCAGGGTCAATCAAAATAGAAACAACTTGATCACAAAGCTTATCGTCCATCTCAATGATATATACTTGATGTTTTTCCTGTTTGTTTTCGAGTGATGCATAGATGTGAGGAACGCTCTTACCAAGATCCCCAACAGTTTGCACCTCCTCTGCACTATAGATTTGAGGCCTACCTCTTGATTCTGTGGACAATATATCTTAAGGTGTTCTTTACCACATGTCCAACATTCCAACCATCCAGTACCATAACCTCTATGTTGTTCTTGTGATCCATGTCCCTATATAGCTACATTGATTTTCCTTTGTGGTGCCACATTTTCATTCTATTCTGCATTCGGAGGCCTTGTTCTTTTCAAATTCCATTTACCCTTATTCTTATCCTTATCCTTTCCTTTCCATCCCTGCTGAGAGTGATTCTTGCACTTCAACTGCTCATAGAAATGCTTCAATTTCCCAATAACTTCCTCAAGTGATTGAGGCTCATCATACTCAATTTGATCTCCAAATTCTAATGGAAAACCACTAAAAAATAGTTGAACTTTAGCCTCCTCATCTTTAAGATATAGTACATACATCAATAGCTTTGAGAAATTAGTCATGTACTCTTCCTTTTTCATTGATCCCATCTTTAACTCATAGAATTCTTTGGCCTTACTATCGTAGTACATTTGTGACAAGTACTTCTTCCTAAAAATCCTATTGAACTTGTGCTAAATCAAGTCCTCTGTCCTGATGTCTCTGAACCACTTCACATATTCCCACCAGATATTTTCTTTACCTTTTAGGCTAAAGATAAAAATTATGGCCTTCATATCTTTTTTGTACTCGTGTAACTCATAAAACTTGTACATCACAAGTATCCAAGCCTCTGCATCTTCTGGTTTTTCAAGTCTCCATCAAAAGTATGTGAATTTTCTTTCTTAGACTCATCTGCAAAGTATCCCCTATCACCCCCCCTATAAGGATGATAACGATGGACATCATCATCCCTGTCAGAACCAGAACTAGAATAATACATGTATCCATCACCTCGCTTATCCAGAGTATCCAACAATTTTCCATCTCTAACCATGTTACCTATATTTGACATGTGAGCACCATGAGACATACTACCATAAGCACAATTAGTTTTGTCCTCTTGTCCATGGTTGATTCAAAGTAGCCCTTGTCACTGCAACTCTGACAAATTCTGAAGGAGTATTACATTAACCTCTGCTTGTTTCTCTTATGCCTACATGATTTTGTTATTGTTTACCTTACAACTCCTTATTCTTTCTTCAAGCTTCTCAATGTGTTTGCCAAATCAAAATAATTCCCAAAACCACACTGCTAATATGATTCATAGGGAGAGTCTTTGTAGTCTATCATCTTTCTAGTCATTTATAATCTCTTTCCTGCAAGGCATATTATATTAGTTAAACCAAATCACAATAAACTACTGTACCTTAGCAGAATTTAGGGAGTTTATATCATCTACAAGATCAACCAATAAACATAGTACATGTATAACATAATCATGACAACATATATAAATTTAATACATGAGCATATAAGAATATAACCATCATTCTATCTATAGTCCAATCATTGATGCATGACCATACCAATGTATACTGAAAATACACAAGCATAAACAACATGTAACCAATCATACACTCATGAAAACACACTTCACAAAAAAAACATCCTCTTTCACATGGCGACACCACTACAACCATCACTGACACCATGCATCTACAATAATCATATGGAACACAAGAATGATTAACACATGTGCAACTAACATGAATGCATGACCATCACACAATGCCAATCTAGTCTAAGGGGTGAAATTAACATGATACCAATCTATAACACCCTCATCCCACATATACTCATGTAACTGTTCATCCAGGGTAAAATGTGATGAGGGGTCATTATAATGAGATTCAACCTCCTAGGTGACCGTAAGGAAGTGGAATGGATGGAAACATACCACACAGATCCTCCGCATTAGAAGCATGACTCCCAGGAGCCAACCAAACCACTTAGGTAACCAACCCTTCATACCAATTGAAGTTTTAGACCACTAAACCCCCATACTCACTTGGTATGGGAAACCATGTGTCTAGGAGGCTTGAAATGCTCCCATGACATGGGTATGCATGCATCCAAGGATGTTTTTTCCTAGCGTTGTGCCTATGTCTTTGGGATTTGAGTGAATTTTTTCGGACAAAATCCTAAGTCACTACCCAGAACTCAATGACACTTTCATAATGAATTTACACAACATAACAATGACACGTTTGGAATTATTTGAACAAGGACTTGACTAGACCCATACTAGCCATGACAGACAATTTGTCAAACATGTCACAAATACGTAATCTACAAGTGTAGACAACATATTTGAGTATTGGGATCTAATACTTATCTTAGAACCACTAAGAAACATTATTCCATTATATCATTAAGTGCATTATCATCAATTATTTCATACATACATTATTCATTCATTTACAAATCTAAACATGGGGACATCCATACATCATCATTGTCATAAAAATGCTTATAACCTACATAATAATAATAGAAATATCAAGGATAGATCAACCATAAAATCTGCTAATACACCAGTACATTTACACATAATATTTGAAGCACAGAACCTTTGATTAATAAACGAAAAAACAAACCTGATGTGGGACTACAACGTTCCACCTGACCATAGAATGATTGAGCCAATTGTCTCTTCATCCATACACCCATGTGCCATATTCCAAGCATGAATGTTAGACTTAAACCAAAAGAACCAGTCAGGGCATCCTAAGGCTAAACCACCTCACCCTCATTAATAGAAACTAGGCTTTACCGCAATCCACACTTGATCACAAGGCTAACACACTAAACATGTAAGAACATTCTTTACCATGATATCCACCAGATCACTAGGTTGAAATAATCATGGATGCCACCGGATTTCTCTACCTACACTGTGAGGAATTTTCCTGTCTCCTAGTCTCTCAGGATTTACTACAATCCACAGTCTGATTCAAGGATCACTAGGCCCTAAACTGAGACTCCACCCTCAAGGATTTACCATATATCCCGCTATTCACTGTAAGTATTCCTAGGCCTAATCAAATGAAACCACCTCTATGATTTAGTGTATATCCTTCCATTCACCAGTCGAGGATTCCTAGCACCACTGAGGCAACACAAAATTTGTCTTTACCACAATCGACAATCTAGTTCAGGGGTTACTAGGCCATGTGTTCTATCATTCAGGAAATCCACCTCACTTTGTTTCGAATCCATGCAACAATCCATATCAACCAAAACATGATAACCCCATCACACCATGGCTTGGCAAGGCTAGGTTGAAAACATTTTCACACTTATCAAAACCCATGCCATAACAACAAAGAGCCACATGAAAAACCATGCATGCCAAATCTATCAAGGAAACCGCACATGAAAATCAGCACCTGTAAAGAATTGTGTTTTATCTACTTTATCCTACTCTTCCTCTTGAATTATTTTCCTTTCTTGATCCAATGCAAAAGTGTTCTAATAAAACTCTAAGTGTCCAAGAGTGTGAGAGAGAGAGAGAGAGATAGAGAATATCGAGAGAGCTCCAAAACATAACTGAAAAAAGGTACCACTTGATCCTCATAAGCCTTTTTATCAATTTTGCCTCTATTTTCTTCATTTTCCATTATTTTCCTTCATTTTCCTCCTCACATGCAACCTATGATCTCTCACCTTCCTTTTCTCCTAGTTTCCATTATTTTCATAAATAAATCTGCCAAAAATTCCATTTTTCCTTTCCAAGGACTTTTCCATTGCCTTTTCCAATTTCCTTAGCCATAATAAACCAAGGAACACCCTCACTAGGATTTTTTTCCCAACATTGAGCTTCCAATAGGTGTCCCAACAATCATGGTTGTTATTTTGCCTTTATTAACTTTTATTACATAGAATTTTCACCAGAGTTGTTACACTCCCAATGAAGTAATGCCTCCACATTTTCAAATAATGTATTATGGATTCCAACTCTAAATCATGCATAGCATAATTCTTTTCATGATCCTTCAAATTGTTGGACTCATAACTGATTATATGACCATCTTGCATCAAAACACCTCCGAAACGTTTTTTACAAGCATCTACGCACACAACAAACTCCCTGTTTTGATTAGCTAGTTTTAGGATAGGAGTTGATATATGAGGATCTTGACATATTTTTCATAGATTACCATGTCAAATACAATTCCATTGAAGCCTAGGTTATGAGTATTTCAAATTTGAATATTACTCTAGGTGGATTTACTCATATATTTGAATTTTGAAATTGTAAAATAGAAATTTATTTATGGGAGAATCTTCATTAAAATTAGTTTCTAATTTCAAGTTGGAATTGAGTCTCATGGGATTTCATCTCATCTCTTGAGTTTTGTATAAGACCCTTGATATGTGTATTTAAGATATTTACTCCTCAAGAATCTCATGGATCCTCTTTTAGTGGATCTAGAGAGTTATTCTCTCCTTGGAATGGGGATCTAAGGAGGTATCCTCTCTTTTATTTGTGTATCTCTAAAGGATATGAGTTCCTCTTATGTAATAGTTAGGAAGAGATCTTATTTGAGAGAGTTTTTGGAGTATTTTGAGAGCTTTTTGTTGAGAAATATTTTATTTAGAGTGCTTGAAAGCTCAAGAGTCTTTATGAGGTATTGAAGGAAATGTAAGCAACGTGTCAACCTTGAAATCTCGTTGGTAGTAGAAGGCAGTTTTGGGATTCAATCGTTTTTGTAGAAACATTGTACATACTTACCCTCTTTCGAATAAAAGACAGTAAATCAATTTGACCTTTGGAGGCTAATCCAAAGATGTAGCCCAATGGAGGGGGTGAACTTTTCTATCAACTTTGTCTTCATGCTTTATGTTTTTCTTTTTTATGATTTAACTAAGTTATTATTGAGCATATTAAGTTACATGTTTGTGTGACATTTTTTTAGCTCAATTTCACAAGTCCTTATAGTCAATTAAGAATACTTTGTTGTAAGTTTTATGCTTTGAAATTTTTAGACATCTGTTATAGTTAATAATTTCTTCAGCTTATCAAAACGACCCTAACACTTTTGATTCCATTCAAATTTTACCCCTTCTTTTTAAAAGAAGTAATAAGATAGACCAACTTAGAAAATCCTTTATAAACCTTCTATAATAACTTTTAATCCGCACAAATGAACTCACATCAAATACATCTTTAGGTACTGGCCACTCAAAAATGGCTTTAATATTTTATGTATCCACAGCAATCACTTCTTTTGACACTACATACCACAAGTGTTGAATTTGTTCTTGATAGAATTATCATTTTCTAAAATTAGCATACAACTTTTTCTTTGTAAGTGTTTGAAGAAAAAAATTCAAATGTTGATAATGTTCTACTTAATCTTGGAGTAAAGTAGAATACCGTCTATAAATACTATGAAAATATTGTCAAGAAAATGACTGAGCACACTATTCATCAAGCACATGAAAATTTCTAGTGCATTAGTTAGTCCAAATGGAAACACTAAAAAGTTCATAATGTCCATATATTTTTCTAAATGTCGTCTTTTGTATGTCTTCATACTTGATCCTTATTTGATGATATACTCACCTTCAATCAATTTTTTGAAAAAGAATGATGCTCCTTGAACTTGATCAAACAAATCATAAATCTGAGGTAGGGGATATTTGTTTTTAATTGTCATTTTATTCAGTTATCTATAATCAATACAAAGCCTCATTGTTCCATCATTCTTGAAAAACAACACGAGTTCACAACAAGGGGACACACTAGTCCTTATATATGTTTTATACAACAACTCTTGTAAATGAATCATGATTTCCATTAACTCAATAATACTCATGATATCAAGAACTTTTAACACTAGAACAACTCTAGGAACGAGATCAATAGTAAAATTTATATCTTTTCTTAGGGTAATTATAGGTATCTCATCAAGGAAAACATCTTTGAATTATTGTAACACAAGGTACTTTACAGATGGCTTTTTCTTATTTTCAACTAATTCTTCAATTTGAACATCAAACATTTGACAACCTTTGTGAGCACATTTATGTAGTTCTAAGGAAGAAATTTGCCTTACTAAAACAACTCTTGGCACTCATCTAATCATGCAATCTTCTCCCTCATCATTAACACACATAAGGTGTTGGGTTGTTTTATATTCTTTCCACAACTAGCCCACGTAGTTAATCGAGGGGTTAGAGGGGGGGCAGAGCCCCCCGTTCGTTGCGTCGATTGCGCAACAATGGGGTCACAGGGGGTTTGAGGGGTGCAGGTAGCCCCACTCTATAGGGTCCAGGGCAGTGCCCTAAAAAATTTTGGTTTTGGACCCTATGTTAGGTTGGGTGGACCTACCTATGGTTTTGTGCATGAATTTTGCGCATGGTTTTGGACATGATGGTTTTCGGTCCATGGTTTTGGACGCAATGTTTTTTGGTCCATCGTATTGGATACTTCGGCATGTATAAATATGTATTGTAACATTGAAAGGAACATAATGAAAAATCAAGTTGGTAATCCCGGTTTTGGGATCCAGGGGAAAATCTTTGTGTATATGTGTTTTATGTGTTATGCTCTCACATTGTTTATTTTCTGTGTTTTAGAATTTGTATGCAAGTAATTTATGTATGGGGTTAAAACCTACATTTGGTATCAGAGTTTTTTTGGCTTCAAGGGGACACCTTTGTTGTTGAGGGGTTTCACTCGGGCCTGTGGTAGACCCTATTCAGTGGGAGATCTACGAGATCGATTCTGGTTGTGAAAGAAGATGGCGAGTAGTCGAAAGATAGAGATCAAGAAATTTAATGGTCAGAGTTTTGATTTGTGGAAACTCAAGATGGAGGATCTGTTGGTGGACAAAGATCAATCGATCGTGGTAGATTTGGGTACTAAACTAACGGGAGTGTCCGATGAAGAATGGAAGAAGTTGGATCGGAAGGCAAAGAAAACAATACAATTGTGTGTCTCAGATTTAGTATTGCTGAATGTATCACGGGAAGCTACGACGAAGGCTTAGTGGGACAAGTTAGGGGCTTTGCCCAATCTAAGTCTCTGGTGAATAAACAGTTCTTGCGGAAAAAGCTATATAACCTGAGGATGAAAGATGGAGACTCGGTGACAGAGCATCTAAATGCATTTAATATTGTGGTAAGTCAGTTATCATCTGTTTATATTAAAATTTCAGATGAAGATAAGTGCATCAGTTTGTTGTGTTCTCTACCAGATTCATGGGATAGTCTGGTTATTGCAATAGGTAGAAATGCAACTACCTTGCAGTTTGATGAAATAGTCTCATCCTTGTTGACAGAGGAGATGACACGGAAAATTATGGAGAGCCAGAATGGTGATGCCTTGTCTGTATAAGGACGGTCCGAGAATAGAAACAAAAATAAGTCATTGAGTGGGAGATCTAAATCTAGAGGGAGATCTAAATCTCCAGGAAATCCTGTAAAGGTGGTGTGCTAGAAATACAGAAAGGAAGGGCACTACAAAAGGGACTGTAAATCTAAAGCTCCTGATAAAGGAAAGGGATCTAATGATGCTCCTTTTGCAGAGGCAAAAACCACCTCAGATGAAGGTGGGGATGTGTACTTGGATTCTTTAAGTACACATCTAGATCATGAGGCATGGTTAATTGACTCAAGTGCATCCTTTCACTTCACTCCCCATAGAGAGTGGTTCTACAAGTATAAGAAAATAAGATGGTGGTGATGTCTTCTTAGGGGATGATAGGAAGGATAGAATCATTGGTCATGGAAAATTAAAGTTGAAGTTGCAAGGTGGAAGGGTTAGAACACTTCTGGTTGTTCTGCATATTCCTGCATTGGCCAGAAATCTGATTTTTGTAAGCAAGCTGGATAATGCAGGTGTAAAAACAGTGTTCAAGATGGATACTTGCAAGATGGTTCAAGGAGCACTGGTATTGATGTGGGGAGTTCGGATTGGAACTTTATACAAGCTACATGGTAGCACTATTTTTGATGGGTGCAATAGTTCTGTGGTTCCTGAATTTGGTGTAGAAAATCTAGTGGTCTCTCAATAGAAGGCCAGGTTGTCGCATCAAAGGCGTGGACATATTGGAGAGAAGGACCTTCAAATACTTCATGGTAAAGGTATGGTAGAAGGTATGAGTAATAGCTCTCTGGATTTTTGTTTCTGTGAAAATTTTGTATATGGGAAGTAGAATCAGGTGAGTTTCCCCTCTAGTGGAAAGAGAGTGAAACAAATATTAGAGCTTGTGCACAGTGATGTGTTTGGACTTGTGAAGGTTCCATCACTCAGTAACTCTATGTACTATGTATCATTTATAGATGGATTCTCAAGGAATACATGGATATATTTCCTTAAGAAGAAATCTGAAGTCTTTGACAGGTTTAAAGAATTTAAGGCTTTGGTGGAAAACCAGACAGAGAAGAAGATAAAGGTGCTAAGGACAAATAACGATGAGAGTTTTGCAATAAAGAATTTGAAGAATTATGTAAGAAGTGTGGTATAGCATGACAAAAAACTACTCTATATACACCCAAGCAAAATGGAGTTGCAGAAAGAATGAATGAGACATTGATGGAAAGGGAAAGAAGCATGCTTAGTGTTGCTGGGTTAGGATAGGAATTTCACGCATAGGCAATGGAGATAGCATGTTACCTAGTCAATAGATCCCCTTCATCAATGTTGGAGGATAAGACTCCACAAGAGGTATGGACTGGTAAGAAACCATCTCTTTCACATATGAGGGTATTTTGATGTTATGCATATGTACATGCTCCAAAGGATAAATGAACCAAGTTGGATAGTAAATCTGAAAAGTGCATCTTTATTGGGTATAAGGATGGTTTAAAGGGTTATAAGATTTGGAACCCATTAACAAGGAAGGTTGTGTATAGCCGAGATGTGTTGTTTAGGGAGGTGAATGATGTTATTAAACACGAATTTTAACCAAAGGAACCTGAGAAGATAGAGTTTGAGTTAAAGGAGGAAGAATCAAACTCTACAGTAGAGGAGGACTCAGAAGATGAAGAGCCACAAACTCCGAGTGTAAGAAGATCAGTTCGAGAAACAAGGTAGGTAGAAAGGTATAGTCCATCTGCTTTTTGATCAAATTTTTCTTTATCTATTACTAATGATGATCCCAGAACTGTGAAAGAAGCAATAGATTCAGAGGATGGAAAACTCTGGAAAGAGGCCATGGTTGATGAAATGGCATCTTTGCATAAAAATGAGGCTTTGGATCTAGTGGAGTTGTCGGTTGGAAGGAAACCCATTGGCTGAAAAAGGGTGTTCAAGAAGAAGACAAATGCAGAAGGAAAGGTGGAGAAATATAAAGCTCGGTTGGTAGCAAAGGGTTATTCCCAGGTGTTGGGAATTGATTTTGATGATATTTTTTTCTCGTGTTGCTAAGGTAACTTCTATTAGATTACTTTTATCTGTTGATGCTGCTTTTGATTTTCAGGTAGAATAGATGGATGTGAAGACAACATTTCTTCACGGGGATCTAGAAGAGGAAATATACATGAAGCAACCTGAAGGCTTTGCAGTGAAGGGTAAGAAAGAACTAGTATGCAAGTTAAAGAAGTCTATGTATGGGTTAAAATAGTCACCAAGAATGTGGTATCAGAAATTTGATACATTTATATGGGGACCTGGGTTTAGCAGAAGCAAAGCAGATCACTATGTGTATTTTAAATTAATTGGTTACTATGTTATATATTTGGTCTTCTATGTGGATGATATGTTGCTGGTTGGAAATGACAAAGAAATTATCGAGGTTTTGAAGACCCAATTGTCCTCCAAATTCGACATGAAAGATCTTGGTGCTACAAACTATATTTTAGGCATGGAAATTAAAAGAGATCACACAAAGAGGAATCTATGGTTAAACTAGAGGAAGTATGTTGAGACAATATTGTAGAGATTTAATATGCAGGATAGTAAACAGGTGAAGGTTCCTATTCCTATAGGCCTAAATTTATTTGTTGAACAGTGTCCCAAGGCACAAGAAGAGGAAGAGGACATGTCCCATGTTCCATATGCAAGTACAGTCAGTAGCCTGATGTATGCAATGGTTTGTACTAGACCAAACATTGCACATGTAGTGGGAGTATTGAGAAGGTTTATGTCAAAACCAGGAAACGAGCATTGGAGAGTAGTGAAGTAGGTTATCAGGTATTTGCATGGAAGTAGTGATTATGGCTTGTACTACCAAGGAAGACCAAGATTGGACAGAGTCTTGGATATTAATGGCTTTGTTGATGCAGATTGGGCTGGAGACCTGGATCAGTGAAGATCTACAAGTGGGTATGTATTTAACCTATTTGCAGGTGCAGTCAGTTGGATGATTAAGAAAAAATCTGTAGTGACACTATCAACTACGGAGGCAGAATACATCGCAGCCACTCATGCAAGCAAGGAAACAGTTTGGTTGCAAAGATTGTGTTCAAGTATGGAGTTAGTACAGGGAGCTATAAGGATAGACTCTGACAGACAAAATGCAATTTTCTTGGCAAAGAAGCATGCATATCATTCAAAGACAAAGCACATTGATGTTCAGTATCACTTTGTGAGGGATATGATAGAAGAGGAAAAGGTGTTGCTGGTAAAGGTGGACACTTTGAAGAATACTGTAGATTTATTGACAACATTTGTGAGCTCTGAGAAGTTCTCTTGGTACAGAGAAACAATGGGCCTTGTAGGGCTGGATAAATGACTAAGCTCTGTTATGGCCCCTAATGGAAAGAAAACAACAAGTGGGAGAATGTTGGGTTGTGTTATATTCTTTCCATAACTAGCCCACGTAGTTAACCAGGGGGTTAGAGGGGGGGCGGAGTGCCCTGTTCATTGCGCCGATTGTATAGTGGCAAGGTCACAGTGGGTTTGACGGGTGTAGGTAACCCCACTCTATGGGGTTTGGGGTAGCGCCTTGGAAAATTTTGATTTTGGACCCTATGTTAGGTTGGACGGACCTACCTATGGTTTTGTGCATGATTTTCGGACATGGTTTTGGACGCGGTGGTTTTCGGTCCATGGTTTTGGATGCGATGGTTTTTGTTCCATGGTTTTGGATGCGATAGTTTTCGGTCCATGGTTTTAAATGTGATGGTTTTCGGTCCATGGTATTAGATGCTTTAGAAGGTATAAATATGTATTGTATCATTGAAAGGAACGTAATGAAAAATCAAGCTGGTAGTCCCAGTTTTGGGATCCAGGGGAAAATCTCTATGTATATGTGTTTTATGTGTTATGCTTTCGCATTGTTTATTTTTGTGTTTTAGAATTTGTATGCAGGTAATTTATGTACAGGGTTAAAACCTACATAAAGGATTTCTCTAGGAAAATTAGAATTACTTTATGGGACTCTAAATAATCTGTACTGCTTAGTACATCATATGGTCCTAGAAGTAAGACATTTAAGCTTAGTTGAGTCTTCTTCTTCTTGCCCTTGAACTTCTTTGGTCTCAGCTCTAGATGTAGAATCCAATAGTGCTCATCATCATGCCCATCCTTTTTACAGTGAGTGCATGAAGCCTTGCTTTTTTGTGTAGTGTTAGCCTTCCTTGCTTTCCATTTCTGCTTTCTTTTCTCCTTATTCTTGCTTGTAGTGGGTTGGGATGATCCCCCAAATTTTGGACATCCATTCTTTCCTCTAGCTTCTAGATGAGTAGTTTGTATAGATACCTCATCTATACTAGTGGGATTAAACATGAGGATAGTGTGCCTCATGTAGCTGTGTAGACCACCAATGTACTTCAACAGAGACCCAGGTGATTCTAATGAGATTCCTAGAATCAATGCTCTATTTCCAAATTCTTGAGTGTACCCTTGCACACTTTTCCCTTTCAACTGTTGAAGAGTTTTCCAACTCATCATGGCTTGCTGCATGAAGGCCAATGGATAGAACTGCTTTTTTATTGCAAAAACAAATTCACTCTAGACAAAGATAGTCTTACCATGTCTTTTCATGTCAACTTGGGTCCTTCCTTCTCACCAAACCAAGGCAGGGCCTCCAATGCATAGGCTTTCTAGCTGAATCTTGCTCTTGTCTGAATCGATATTCTGCACTCTACAATAAACATCAATTTGTCTAATCCAATTGTCTAGATTTTATACATTCAACTCTCCATCATATATAGGTAAATCAAATTTAACATCTAGTTTGATAAAAGATGCTTTCTTTTTATGGCTATTAGGAGGTGTGAGAAAGATTTCTTCTTTCCCTTCTCCTTTTGAGTGGTCATGGAAGTGAGACTCATCTTCTCCTTTGTCTTGTTTGGAGCCTGATGAATCTTCATCCTTGTGTTTTCTAAAGTCCCTATACATTTCCTCTACCATGGACTTTATGGCTAGGAAACTTTCTATGATTTGAGGGTCTAGCCCCATAGAACCTTCCTCTGACACTGTCTTTCGAGGAGAGACTCTCCCAATTTCAAGATTAGTTTCGACCAACTCTCCTTCTCATAATTTGAGCTTTGATCTAGTTAGTACTCAATAGCTAAATCCAACACAAGATTGTCTAACCTTAACAACTTAAAGCTCTAATACCACTTGATCTGAAAATCACTCCGAGTGACCTCAGTTAATTAATTAATTAATGAAGGTATTACAGACTCATCTGTTGGTGTGTTTCCATGTTATATTAGGCAACAGATCAATCAGATTGCAAAATACATAAACACTGGAAAATTGAAAATAGTAAGAGAAACACAATAAGCAATACAAGAACAAAACACATTAATAAGGAGTTCACCCTATTCTCCAGGGCTACGTCTCCGATTGAGCTTTTAGTGGTGGCCTTCTTTTATTGTGTCTTTAAAGCATAGTTTTTATAGTGAGGAGCTCAATTTGAGTCTCCTAAAATAGATAATGCTTGGTAGGGTGGTTCTTGGATTCCCCAAGCCACTAGATTGCATAGACTCTTTCCTTACCAGATCTTAACTCTCTGGTCTTTAATGGGAGGAGCCCAGTGTGGTACTCAATTCCTGACAGATCCTCACAGGAATTGCTTGAACCTCTCAAGCCATTCGTCTACTTGACACTGCCTTAGGTCAGCTCGCTCTCTCCTTTCTGCTTCTTGCTTCATTGTCTCTTTCACCTTTTCTTTCACTACTTTTCTTCTTTGGTTCTTCCTTCCCTCTTTCCTTTCTTCCCTATTCTATTTTATTTCTATTCATGGCTTAAAGCCAATTTGTCCTTAATTGTTCGCTTCCTCTTCCACCCCTTTAGACCACCTGCTATTGTTCGCTTGGAGTTCCCTGCCTCTACATCATTACCAACGTCTCATAGGGATGTGGCCACTTGTCCTCTCATGAACTGTGTCAGCTCTTCCTCAATGGTCCGGTATTTCAATTACACTCTGGAATGACTTATCTACCAACTCAGCAGTCAAATCAAACTTCAGACTTCTATGTGTCGTGGCTTAATTCCCCTGTCAAATCTGGTTTCCCATTGGGGACAATCTCCACCATCGGATCTAGAGCCCCTAGATCCTACAATGTTCACTTTTATTGTGCGGTTGACTTGCTCGACTATTAGCCTGTGACGAGAGGCTTTTTTCTCTCTCATCCGCCAAACATGCATCGTGAGATGAATGGAATTGTGCATTCTCTTACCAAATCCGCTTACCACCTAATATGCCTCCGATATTCCATCTGTTTTGGAGCAGAGGACCCAGCTTTCACCTTATCGCTTTCCCTATGGTTTTCCAGGCTTCCCATGCGACCAAGCGCTCGAGGCTTTTACTTCTCGAGGGGTTTTTCTAAGCACTAATCGCGCATCAGAAATGGCCTCCATTTCCTGATCCAGGCTTCCTAACTACCAGCTACCTCCTGCGTGGTCTCCATGGGCCTCGGTCAGCGCGATTTGACTGAGGTCCTCGTCGTTCCTTGCTTGCTACAAACTGCCATTGTCTGGAGGTCTTCCTAATAGCTCTTTGTTCATAAATTTGAAGTCTGTCCTGATTCAATACAGTCATGGCACTCTGATAATTTTCATGAATCCAATTTGAGTCAATATGTAAAAAAATCAATCTGAAGAAGAGGGATCAATGATGTGATAAGACCACTTTATTATATTTTTCCCAATTAATAAGAAATACAGTTGCATCAATACTTTGTTTTTAACCTGAGATTTATTTTTGGTTTTAGTTCTATCTCATCATACTTTTACGTTGTTATCAGTTTTCATAGCTTATTTGATTACTTGGAATTCAATGTTATATTTCTCCAACTTCCTTCAATTTTTTGTGATTAACTATAAATGTTTACTTCACACTAGTTTAAACCTAAGAATGCCTCAGCTTCCATGGAAACAATGTTGTTTGTAATTGATTTTCTTTAATTGACTCCATGCCCAATGGTGGTTGTCATCACACTCTTTCACCTGCAAAATGACACAAAAATATAGAGTTAGCCATATGTAATTGAGTTTTATTTAGAACAGCATATTGTTTTCTTTGAGAGAGCCATATCATGCTAGAAGGGCTAACTTCTAGCTACAAGTGGTTTGAAATAGTTACTCTTGGTTGGAGGTTGACACAACCCATCTTGTCTAACCTAGTGATAACGCATGTATTCAAATTTATTACCACACAATTCTTTGATCTAAAAATAAGTTGATGCCCCTGATCGCACATTTGACTAACACTTAAACGGTTATATTTTATCCAATCAGCAAATAATACATTCTCATCCTTGAAATTTTCTTTTAAAAACACAAATCTTTTTCTTTTAATGCTAGGAGGCGAGTTATTACCAAAAGTCACATTATTTTCTTTCCCAATTTCATTAAAGGAAATGAACTTATCTCTTTCACCTGTCATATGCTTCAAACACCCCATGTCAATGTAACATAGATTCTCTTGATCTCCTGCATACAATGCTTGACCACAACATTCATAAGAAGTAATTTTTCTTTTCCATGTCTTGGGGGGTTCTATCTTCTACTCATGTTGATAAGATGAATTCATTATACTTTGGCATTCAGTTTGTTCAAAACAAAAGTTAATGCAAATAGAAAATTCACTTTCATTCTGAAGAGGGGAGAAAGCATTATAATAAGACTTCATTCTCTTTTTTTAATTATGTTGTTTTCTTGTTACTCTAGTCATAATTGTTTTATAAGTGACACAATGAACTACTTTGAGACCAAAGTTTTGACAAGTGAAGCATTGACCACTGAAGTAAGATTACCTGGGAGTATAATACCTTTTTTAATAGCTTACCCTTTATTCATGGGAGGATTGTTTTTCTTGAGAATAGTTTGACCCTTCATTCTTTTGTTGAGTCTTGTAATTTTGATGATTTCTTCCTTTATCGCATTGATGTAGCTTTTTGTACCTATTTGAGAAGGTTTCATAGGTTCCGATGTTTCACCATCTAAAACCTATCTTGATTAGAGGATAATGATGAAATTTAATGATTTCTTCTGAAGTTTCAGATCCTTTAGAAAATATAATATTTAGAGAATTTGTTTTCTCAAGTTTCTTTCTTAGATCCACAATGTCAAGTTCTAAGGTTTCATAGTGCTTTTCCCTTTCTTGGACTTGTTTCTTCAAATTTTCTTCTATTAATTTAGCCTCTTCTAGACAAATCTTCAGCGTAGTTATTTATTCCACAAGGGTGTTTTCTAGAGAAACCATAAATTCATCATCATCAGACTTGTCTACACATTTTTCTTCGAAGTCTATAAGTAGTAAATAACCTTGATCTGATTCATCACCCTCATTATTGGAAGAAAATTTACTAACTTCAAGAGTATAATTTTTTTTCTTACTAGTAAAACCTCTTTTAACATTCTTCTTTGAAACATCATTTCCTTTTTCATGATTTTCTTTATAGCGACACATAGAAACATAGTGACCTACTCTTCCACGAGAAAAACATTTCGAATGAATCTCACCTTTGAATCTATCAGATTGTACTTGAAGTTTCTTCACAAAATTTGCTTCTTCTTCATCTAAAATGTAACATGTTTCCTTAGGCTCTTCCTTTTATTTCCCTTTGCTTGTGCCTTCGAATTCTTCTTCCCTGATACCTAATGTACCCACTTTTATCATCTCAAAAACTGTCAAGCTCCCATGGATTTGTCGAATATTGAGATTCTTCAAATGTTGCATTTTTTCAATGGCAAAGACTTTGGAATCAAAATTTGAGGTTAGTGATCTCAAAATATTTTCAATAGTAGTAGGATCCTTTATTTCATGACCAATATTTTTCATTTAGTTAACAATCTCGTCTACTCTAAGGAAAATCTTAAGAGTCTCATATTGAATTCTATAAGTTTGAATTTTAGCACTCATTACCATAGTGTCACCTTCATAGCTTTGAACAAGATTGTACCATATAGCCTTTACGGTATTCAACTGCATGACTTTCACAAACTTAAATTCATCCAAACTTCCCAAAATATCATTTACGACCTTTGCATTGATCGCATATTATTTCTTGTATCATCTACAGGAATGGAGGTCAAATATTGATATCCACCTTCAACTAATGCCCATACATCTACTCCTAGTGAATACAAATATGCTCCCATTCTAATTTTTGAAAATACAAAGTCAGTTGCATTAAAAAAAGATGTCCTAATAGAAGATACTCCCTCTTGGTTGCGCATATTGATAGATCTCCCTTTAAGTGATAGATATTCTTCTCAGGTACCTTCTATGATTCCAATTATTACGAAAAATACTGAGGGGGCGTGAATCAGTATTCTAATTCACTTTATCTTTCAATTTCGTATACAAAATTATGTACACTACTATTCTTAAAGCAACCTGCATATGTATGTGACTCTATTGAAGGAAACCAACGTATATCCAATTCATTTATTTTTCATGTATTCCATCAGTTGTTTATCTTTAACCATTGCATCATTAAATCAAGAAATTTCTAATATGCAGTAAAGGACAAGAAAAAACCATGAACACATAAGAAACACACATAGAACACCAAGATTTTAGGTGGAAATCCAATGTGGGAGAAAATCACCACTATCGATATCTTTGTATTCTTTCTTATTATATAAATAAAATTTCCATTACATTTAATACTGTTGCAGACTCATACTAGTATGCAGGCACCCACCTATAGGAGGATACAACATACAATCCTTCTCCAACACTCATTGGAAGGAAGATACAACTCCCTAAATGTGTTTACCAGCTCCTACCGTAAGGAAACTCCTACCCCCTCATTGAAGGCGGAAACCCTCAGCACCTTGTGGACCAGTTTTCAGAATGTTTCAGACTAGATCCACTTTTCAAATGATCATCAAACAACTTGTAGCCCTATTTTCATCAAATTTTCATACTGGATCCACACCAACAATAAACCCATACCAATATCCAAACTCAAATACTAAAACACAAATATTAACCATTGAATATTTGAAAATCAATTGACTCTTTGAAGTATCAAACTATTGAATATAGACCCCAAACAAAACAAATGAACCTTCAGAATATGTATGAAAGTAATCATAAAATAATCAATGTATATATGTGCTTCCTCTACATAAAACTTGCATACATATTTGAGAATAATGAATGCTTAACCATTTTGAAGACTGAATCACTGTAATGCTAAATAACTTACTGAATCAAGTACTCATCCAATAATAGATAATTGAACCATACCCAATCATCATAATTTATCAATATAAAAATCAACCCAAACAACACTACTAGATATATATCAAGACATCATTGACATACATCAGCAAATAGAGCTAACATCATCAACAACTATCATCAAGCAACATTACAATCTAGATCTAACTCAGAATATATACGCAACTATAATTAAGTAGACCAGTGTATATACACTCTTATAATGAGGAACAATCACATATAGATCTCAACATACTGATAAATATATTATTGAATATATGTGTGCAACAACCTATAAACAAAACCATGTTTATATGCAACTACCCAGAAGAAAACTAGTTTATAGATCTTAAATATTTCACTTCAAGCATAACATCACACTCTGAAATGTTTTCTATGAAAACTAAAAACTTCTAAATAATTGGTTTATATTATAGAATCACTATAATCACAAACTCATCATTGTTATCTACTTAGACATTTGCAACAAGAAAATCAATCAAGCATACATGTCAACATGTCTTCAAATTTTTCGTATCCTAGACTTATCCTTGCTCCCTGCTCCACACTTGTTCTAGATAAAATCATTCATTAATAATTCATCACTTGCACACCTAACACCTTAAACTCCAACTCCTTATATATCTTTTGTCTTAGCCAATACCTTAGGTAAATCCCTTGGTAATGTCGTTAGTATTCTTTGACGAGATGAAATAAACATTGTTGCAAACATTACTGTGGTCCAGTACCATGGTAATGACCTCCGATACCCAGATTACCCTGGTTTGGATTATGTATGTGACTTTTACTTACAAGACCTACATATGTATGTGACCCTTCTTAATAGGATCCACATATCCTTTCTCGAACTTCGCTTTTATTGCATATCTATCACTGAACTGTCATTTCTCTGTCCATATCATCTATATCATCTGTATCAATTTGTATTAGTTCCATAGTCATCAACGTTGACATCAAGTACATATTTATTAAGTACTTGGCCATCAACAGCAACACATTAGCCATAATTCCAACACTTTTTCAGGAAATCCTCCAAACTGCTTCCCAAAACTTCCTGTAAGTTTCCAAAAACATGAAAAAAATCAATATCAAGGCTAACCGTTCAAAACTTGAAAAATATATTAGCCAGAACATGCCTAGTACATGGTAGACATTTTGTTAAACATATAGTAAACATGAAAGCTGCAAGTCATGAACACATATCGAATCATAAAATTTTGAACTTCATTTATGGAACACTAAGAAGGCTCAATTCCCTCTCAAGCTAGCTTCAACATCACTTATTAGCCCATGCATTCATCAACCATTCAATAAACTATCAAATCATGAACAAGATCCATATCTAGACCACATCATGGAACCATTCTTGGCAGATAATTAGAATAGAAACCATGGCACATTAGCCATAACATCCACATAAAAACAAGTACTTGTGCTCATTAATTACATTAAATAATATCTTATATTAACTTATGCAAACCCCAACCAAGTCAAGAACTTCCACATACCACTTGACTATAGATTGGGTTGAACCAAATATTTCTTTCAAACAATCACCCTTGTGACATATTCCAATAATGAATGTGTGATCTCATGGGATAAACCAATACATAATCAATCAAAGACTCCACGGGTTAAAATACACCTACCCTCAATCTACCATGATCTCACCTAAACCGGTTCAAAGATCAAAAAACCAAAACAAGCTTGAATGCCTCAAAATTTATTCACCATACCTTAAGGAATTTTCCTATCTCCACCAACCTATCGAGGGCTTCCTTGAGAAATCCATCTCCACACCCAACCCTTGTGATTTTCTGAAGACTACCTTATCCAGTTCCAAAACTTTCTAGTAATCCAAAGCTCAACTCAAACATATCTCCTCCCATATCTACCCACTTTCACTAACCTTCTTGGGATAAACATGAGATGAGGGCTAGTATGACATGACTCAAACTCCTTGATAACCTTAAGGAAATGGAGCCGACAAAAAAAATACCTTACTGACTTCCCTCATGTGCTATAGGACCCCTAGGAATTAAACAATCACTCAAGTTTCCCAACGGCTGAGTTAACTTAATTTTTCACTAAATTGGAGCCTTGGTAACTCCCATGATAAGGCCTCCATGTAGCTGGAACTCTCTAGTCACTTCCACAGGCCTGATTCCCAATGAATGAAGTCTCTTTCACTCAATTTTCTACCAGTGACCCCGATATTTGAGCCCCCGTTTTAGGGCTAGGATCCAAAACTCGTACCATAACTTAATGAAACTCCTAGAAATGATAAATGACAAAAAGTCAAAGCCTCTAACACAAAACATAATCAGGGAATTGACATAGTCTACTCTAACCATGAAATTCATTCCATCAAACACATTAAGAACATAAGATATACAGGTCATGAATGCATATCTGAACATAGAGATTTGAAACTTATCTTATGTTTACCAAGACGGAATAATTCCCTCTCACAATAGTTGAAATAACATCTATTAGGTCATGCATTCATTAACCATTCAATTATCAGTTAAACATGATAAGATCATTAACTTGGTTTTGTCATAAAACCATGCAGATAACCAACATATAAATAAATAAATAAAAATGATAGAACAACCATTAAAGCCACATAATAACAAGTAAATTTAATTATAAGGTAGAATGAGGAACTTAGACCTTTTTGGAATATGTAAAATCCATCTAACTCACGGACTTCGACATACCACCTGACCATAGATCAGGTTGAACCAAATCTTTCTTTCAGCGAATCACCCCTATGCCATATTCCAGGTATGAATGTGGGATCTCATGGCATAAGCCAATCAATAAAAACCAAGGGAATCCATAAGTTAAACCACCTCCAACCTCACACACCTGCGATCTCATCTAAATTAGTCCAAAGATCACAAAACCAAACCGAGATTAGATTCCTTAGAATTCCTTCACCATTCCTTATGGAATTTTCCTGTCTCCACCCACCTATTGAGGAATTACCATAGAAAAAAATCTCCACCCCCAAACCTTGGGAATTTCCTAAGACCATCTCACCCAAATCTAAAAACTTCAGGTAGTCCGAATCTCAACCAAAAATGAATCCCATCACACCATGGCTATTTGAAAATGGAAAGGCAAGACTAAAACCACCGTCGAAACCTATAAAATCCCATGCCAATGAAAACAATGAACCAAATACACACATGCGTAACCCATGCATGCCAAAACCAGCTAGGAAATCATACATGCAATCGATTACCTACAAGTATTCCCACTGAAACTGCTTGATCCATCCTTTCCTTACATGATCCTTGTTTTCCTTTACTTTCATTACCCTTCCTTCTCATTCCTTTTCCTTCCTTTGCTCGATTTATTTCCATATCCTCTTTGTGCTCTTCTCCTCTCTAAGACTAATTACAAAATTGAACTGAGAAAATCCCCCAATTGATGCTATGATGTCTTTTTATTATTGATGCCTCTAATTTCTTCATTTTCCCTCTATTTTACTTAAATTTCATACTCACATTCAACCTATGACCTTTTACCTTCATTTTCTCCTATTTTTCCATTATTTTCATAAATAAAATGCCAATAATGCATTTTTTCCTTTTCAATGCATTTCCAATTCCTTTGTCATTTCCCCTTAGCCATAAAAAACAACAATTGATGCTCACTAGGATTTTTTTCCTAGCATTCATCTTGGAATATGTTTCCCATGACCTTGGTCTTATTTTTCCTTGATTAAATTTATTACATCCACTTTCAACCTGTGGTTTTTACAGACCCCACCCCCTTAATGAAGCACTGTCCTCTATGTTCAATGACACCTAAAACCAACAAAATCACTGAAAACCCAAATCATACTACCCATGGAGCTTTATGACCCAAATTGTTGCAAAATTTATAATGCAAAACTTTCTCGAAAGTAAAACCATCATGAAAAACATGACAACATGACAACCATACCACTTATTGGAGCTTTATAACATAGGTCATTGTAGTATTTACAATATAAATCATACAGAAATATGTACGTATACCAAAAATCATTTGCCTCAACTGAAAAATAAGGAAGTATACATAGCTTGTATCTAATCAACCATCTTCAATGTAACTTCATCAGCCCCAAAGTGATTCCAATGCACTTTAACGTGCTCGAATACTCTTTTTTGGAGCATGAGTTATTTTTTCTACAATATGCACTGAGGTTCTGGCTGAAATTCTCCTTCTATCTCCACTGGAAATAGAGAGAAATCAATCAAATGATCAACATCCTTTGCATATATTTTAAGCAATTAAACATGGAAAAAATCATGGACTTTCACTATCGGAGGCAGTGAAAGTATGTAGGCCACTGGTACAACCATCTCAAGGATATTGAAAGGCCCATAATACCAAGGTGCCAAAGGCCCACAATACCAAGGTGCCATCTTAGCACATGATCAAATCCTCAAAGATATCATCTTGGGCTTGATGTGCAAGTACACATGCTCCCCAACTGAAAATCTTTTGATTCCCTATGTTCGTTTGCATAACTCTTCTGCTTGTCCTGGGCTACCTTTAGATACTGCTTGATAACCTATGTTTCTTGTTTCATTTCTGCTGACCTGTTTCATTCATTAAGTACCCTTTTCACTGGATCACTACATCTGATGGGAGTAATACAACTTCACCCATAAAGTGCCTCAAATAGTCTCATCCTTAGTGACTCCTAATAGCCATTGTTCTAAGAAAACTCAACCAGTGGAAGATACTCCTCCCACTTCCATTGCTGATGCATGACATACATCCTCATAATTTCCTATAGGATCACGTTGACCCTATTTTTTTTTCCATATTTCTATGGATGATAAGCTATAATGAATGACAACTATCTACGCAAACCTACGAATAATTCCTTCCAAAACTTATAAGTGAACTTAGCACCTATGTCTAACACAATCTTCTTCGGAACACAATGCAACCTCACTATCTTCCTCATGAAGATCTATGCTACCACACTAGATGAGTAAGTAGTCTTCACTAGAATTAAGTGAGCTACCTTTCTCAACCTATCAACCATAACCATGATGGAATCATGCTTCTATGATTTCCTTGGAAAACCTATAATGAAATCCATAGAAATGACCTCAAACTTCCATTTTGGAATCAGAAGAGGCTGTAACAAACTAGATGGGTGGTTACACTCAACTTTCACCTGCTGAGAATCCAAGCATTTAGCAACAAACTATGCCACTTCCTTCTTCAGATTCAGCCAATAGTGGCACTTATTCACCACTGCCAATTTCTTCTGATGTCCTATGCAACCTGAATATAGCTCGACATAAAACTCCCTCAAAATAAGATTCTTCAGCTCATTGTCATTCATCGCATAGATCCTGTCCCTAAATCTGACCAAGCCATCTATTGTGAGATGATATTACAGATCCTTACCACCTGTACTTTATTGTAACCTATGATTAAGTTGTTGGTACCTGTCATTTTTTAGTCCTACCTATAGGATCAGACCCTGTATCTTTGTCCCATAAGAATTCATATTTGTTATGCAATTTACTTGTACTCTTCTACTGAGAGAACTTGCAATCATGTTCTCTTTCCCTTAATGTATTTGATCTAAAACTAAAACTCACTAAGGGTGGCTAACCATATGGCTTGTCTGGCATTCAGATTCAATTGGTCAAACAAATACCTCACCTCACTGTGATCACTCATCAACACAAACCTCCTATTAAGAAGATAGTGTCTCCACATGTTCAATTCATGAATGATCACTTCCAACTCAAGGTCATGCGTCATGTAATTCTGATTGTGCTCATTCAATTTCCTTGACTCATAACATGCCACCTGCCCCTCCTACATTAGGACTTCACCAAATCCACACTTTCATGCATATTTTCATACCACAAACTCTTTATTTGGATCTCTAATCTTTAACACTAGAGTCTTTGTCAACAATTGATTCAAATGCTCAAAACTTGCTGCAAATTCTTCTGTTCATTCAAATTTATTTCCTTTCCTTTACAAGGATGTAATATGATATGCGATCTGTGAGAAGTTCCTGATGAACCTCCTATAGTAACCTACTAACCCCATGGATGATATGACCTCATCCACATTCTAAGGAGATACCCACTCCATGGTAGTCCTTATCTTTTCTTGGTCCACTACTATGCCTTCCATGGAAACAACATGCACCAAGTAATGTACCTTTTTCTAAAATGAACTACATTTTCTAACCTTTTCATAAAACTAATGTTCTCTTAGTAATCTCAATACTAATTCTACATATTCAGCATGCTCTTCCTCGTTCTTATAATATATCAATAGATCATTAATCAATAACATAACAAACTTGTCTAGATAAGGATGCAACACATTATTCATCAAGCACATAAAATTAGCTAAAGCATTTGTCAAACCAAAAGGAACTACAAAATCTCATAATCCTATACCTAGTCCAGAAAGCAGTCTTGTGGATTTCCTCTTCTTTAATGCGTATCATATGGTATCATGATCTGAAATCAATACTTGAGAACATTGTTTATCCTTTCAATTAGGAAAATAAGTCATTCATGCTCTACAATGGATACTTATTCTTTATGATCACCTTGTTCAACTGCCTGTAATCAATGCATAACTTGATAGTACCATCCTTCTTCTTTACAAACAATACTAGTGCACTCCATGGTGATACACTTGTCCTAATGTATACCTTGTCAAGCATTTCCTTCAACTGCAACTTCAATTCCATTAAATCTTGAGTACTCATCTTGTAAGGTTACTTCAATGCTGGTGTTGCCCGTGGAACCAACACAATAGAAAAGTCCACTTCCCTGTGAGGAGGAAACTCTGCAATCTTTGCTGGAAACACGTCCTGAAATTGTTGTAATACAAGGTATCTCTATAATATTTTTACATCCTCAACATCCTTACCCTTGTCACTGGAAATATGGACTACAAATAGTACCACTTGGCTTGCATAGCTTTAATCATCCTCACTGATGTAGGCTTCTTCTTTCCATAAAACATTCTCTTTTCCCCATTATCATCCGGGTACTCAATATCCTTTTCATAGAAATATACTTTGGTCTTGTGAAGATACAACTAATCCATGCCCAAAATCATACTATACATTCCCAATGGAGCACATTTAGATGCCTTCTTATAGGCATACCATTCACCTAAAATGCATAAGCTCTTACCTAGTGATGAAATCTCTTCTTAGTACTTGTAGCAAACTGCACCAACCAAGACTCTACATGCACCTCTTTCCTCAAATGACACTTATGCGCCAAGTCGGGATTAACATAACTATAATTAGATCCGAAATCAATCAAAATAGAAACAACTCAACCATAAATATTATCTTCCATCTCAATAATAGATGCTTGGTGATATTCTTGCTCGTTTTCCACAATAACATAAATCCAAGGAATGTTATGGCCCACATCCCCAAATGTATGTGCCTCCTGAGCATTTTAGATATGAGGCCTGCAACCCTGGTACAATGAAAAATCCTTCTTTTGATTATCTTTGCCACAAATCCAACACTACAATGGTCCTCTACCATCACCTCTATTATGCTTCACTCTAGGTTGTGACCCATGTCCCTTCTCAACTATGTTGAACCTCTTTTAAGGAGAAACATTTTCTTTCTCATCTGCATCATAAGGTGTTCACACTCTCAATGGCCACTTCTCTTTAACTTTCTCATTCCCATTCAAATAATGCTTAGTCTCATATTTATGCTTTGAATGCTCATAATAATGCTTCAATTTTCTGATGGCTTCCTCCAATAAAGGGGACTCATCAAACTCAATCCAGTCTATATATTTTGTTGCCCACTAATTGGTGAACCTTTGAATCTTTGCTTTCTCATCCTTGAGGTAAGGCACATATCTCAAAGACTCTAGGAACCTGCTAGTATACTCATCATTTTTCATAAAACACATGTGAAACTCATACGATGCCTTAGATTTGTCATCATAATACCTTTCAAATAGGTACTCGTTCTTTAATAATCTCTCTAACTCATTCTAAATCAACTCTTCTTCTTGAATTCCCTTAACATTCTTCACATCTTCCCATCGGATATCTGCTTTCCCTTTCAGACTGAAGGTGGATATTTTGGATTTCATGTTCTCTGAATAGTTATGAAATCTAAATTATTTCTTCATCCCAAGCAACCATGCCTCTACATTTTATGACTTCTTCATCTCTCCATCAAATGTAGGAAGATTTACTTTCTTGAACTCCTCAAGAAAGTACTCACTCCTCATATAAGGATGAGGCAATGAGGAATGCGGTGATATCTCCTGGATGAGGAACTAGAGTGATATCCATACAAGCTAGCCCTCCTGTCGGGTGCACTTGAGAACATAAGATCTACAAGTCATGAATGCATATTTGAACATAGAGATCTAAAACATATCTGGGATTTACCAAAAAGGACTAATGCCCTCTCACAATATCTACAATAACATATATTAGGTCATGCATTCATTGACCATTCATTTATCAATCAAACATGATAAGAGCCTTAACTTGAATATATCATAAAACCATGCTTATAACCAACATAAAACTAGATAAATAATAATTATAGAATAATCATTAAAGGAGCATAACAAAAGTTACATTTACTCATAATATACAATGAGGAACTTAGCTCTTATTGACATATGCAAAAGCCAACCAAGTTCAGGACTTCCACGTATCACCTGACCCTAGATTCGGCTTAACCAAATATTTCTTTCATCCAATCATCCCTATGCCATATTATAAGCACGAATGTTGGATATCATGGGATAAACCAATCGATAAACAACCAAGGGAATCCATAGGTCAAACCATCTCCACCCTCACACTACTGTTATCTCACCTAAATTGATCCCGGGATCACAAAACCAAACCAAGCTTTGATGCCTTAAAATTATATTACCATCCCTCGAGGAAATTTCATATCTCCACCCACCGATTGAGGGTTTCCCAAAGAAAACCATATCCACCCCCAACCCTTGAAATTTTCCTAAGACCACATAACCTAGAGCCAAAACCTTATAATAATCTAAATTTCAACCAAGAATGAATCCCATCACCCCATGGCTCTTTGTAAATGGCAAGGCTAGGTTGAAACCATTGTCAAAACCCAAAAAAACCCAGGCCAATGACAAAATGAACAAAATACACACATACATAAACCATCCATGCTAAAACCAGCTAGGAAATCATACATGCAACCTGTTACCTACAAGTAGTCCCGTTAAAACTATTTTATCCAACCTTTCCTTGATTGATCCTTATTTTCCTTTGCTTTCCTTGTCCTCAATTTTCTTACTTTCTTCCCTTCTCCTCTTGGTGCCCTTCTCATCTCTCAAAGTAATTCCAAAATTGAAATGAAAAAAAGGCACCAAATTGATGGTATGATGTCTTTTTATTATTGATGCCTCTAATTTCTTCATTTTTTCTCTATTTTCCTTCAATTTCCTCCTCACATGCAACCTTTCACCTTTCACCTTCCTTTTCTCCTATTTTCCATTATTTTCGTAAATAAAATGCCAATATTACCTTTTTTCCTTTTCAATTCCTTTGTCAATAACTTTTCCAATTTCCCTTTAGCCATAACAAGTAACAAGTGATTCCCACTAGGATGCTTTGCCGAACATTCAATTTGGAATGCATGTCCCATGACCTTAGTCTTATTTTCCCTTTATTAACTTTATTACATAAACTCTTAACTTAAGGTTCTTACATCAACTAAGAATTAATCCCATCACACTATGGCTATCCAAGAAATGGAAAGGGAAGGCTGAAACAATTGCCAAACCAAGAAAAACCCATGCCAATGACAATAAATGAACTAAATAAACAAATTCATGTGGCATGCATTCACATCCCAACAAGGAAATCACACATGCAACTTGTGACTTGTAAGATGTCCATGCTAAACTTGTTGATCCAACATTCTCCTTGCTTTCCTTCGCTTATTCTTTTCCTTCCTTTGTTGTTATCATGCCTTTCTCCAAATCTAAGTGAATGCTAAAGTACTCCAAGAATTATCTAAGTGTGCTAGAGTGTGTGTGAGAGAGAGAATGAAAGTAGAGAGCCAAAACTAAACTCATAAAAGCTGTGAATTGTATCTTTGGTTCCCTTTTAGCATTGATGTCCCATTTTTTCTTCATTTTCCTCTAATTTCCCTTGCATGCATATTTGTGTCTCTTCACCTTCCTTTTCTCCTATTTTCCTTTATTTGTTTAATTAAATGCCACTTATTACCTCCTTTCCTTTGCTAATTCTTTTTCTAATTCCCATAGCCATTAATAAACTACAAGTGATGCCCACTTTAATGTTTTCCCAAAATTCAGCTTGGAACACATGTCAAATGACCTTGGTCTTATTTTTACTTTATTATGCTTCATTACATGAAACTTCAATCTGGGTTTATTACATAAAGAAAAGAAATAAAAACTTCAAGAAAAGAGAAAATAAATCAACACTTCAATGCATTGATATCTTAGGCAAGAAGCTAGTAGTTTTAGGTCAATACATGCATATCACTAAGATGTCTATCTCATAGAGCATTGTTTCATCATGAAGGTGATGTCTTGGAAAATAAGGGATCTGAATAGACACTGAAAAGAACATATTCTTCGTCAAAAATCTAGTAAGACCTTTCAAAAATTCTACTAATCCAAGAAATTAAGTGTTATAGTATATATTTTGATTCTATTATGTGAAGACTATGGGAAAATACCAAACCATAGAAACCAATGCTGAAGAGGAATCATGGGGCATTCGATTTGCGTGGGATCCAATCTATCTCAAAATGGAAAAGTTGTCACAAACTATCTCTCCTCTTCTAGTCACCTTCCACCTATTCGGCACAAATTCGCATCGGTTTCTTGTTAATGTATATGGACTCCAAATTCGATCCAAGAAATGGGAAATTATTCAACATATAAAATATATTTGAAGCATGGTGGATCTACTCAAATGGATCATTGGGAGGATACTTCAACATAATCACTTACATGAGAAAGAAAAAAGGAGGAATAAGACACATTGAGCCAGAATCCGAAGAGCTACAGAGCATCATAAAGGTGACAAATCTCATGGACATGAAAACCACCAATGGCCACTTCACTTGGAACAATAGAAGAGGATTATTTGTATATATATCCTTAAGGCTGGACCTCTTAATGTCAGCGAAACAACTTATAAAAAGAAGAAATGAACTCTTTATAGAAATCATCCCTCAACAAGCTTAGATCATTAGACCATCTGTCTCTCTTAGTGAACATTTGGCAAACCTCTTAAGTACCCATTCCTATTCAAGCATTATATTCTCAAAAAGCCTAATCTCATTAACAAGTAGGTAAATTTCTACTTATATCTTCTTTCTGATCCACATCCTCAACATAGGGAAGCCATAAATAATATTATAGCCAACATACCTAGATTAGTTGCAAATAATCATCAAAAAGCTCTTCTTATACCTATTAGTGAATTTGAATTTAGTGAATCTCTTCAACAACTGGTGGACATAAATACTCCAGGGCCAAATTTCTTCGTAATATATTTCTTCAAACAATGTTGGTAGTTTCTTCATCAAGAGGTCCTGGAAATTATAGCCGACTCTCAAATCAGCGAATGCATCCTTTTCTCTTTTAGTGTCGCTTTCCTTGTGCTAGTGCCAAAGGAAGACAATGTGGACACTCTTGGTAAATATTGTGTTATCTTGATTTGCAATATTATTTACAAAATCATTACCAAGGTCATCACTAACCATATGAATCCCATTCTTCCAATCCTTATTTCTCCAGAGAAATATGGTTATGTGGAATAATACAAATCCTAGATGGGATCATCCTCGCACACGAAGCCATCCACTTTCCTAAATATCTCTGAAAGCCTCGCATGCTTATAAAATTGGACTTGTCCAAAGAATTTGACAAACTCAATTGATCCTAGTTGGAAAGTATTCTTCTTGCCTCTAGTTTCAACCCTCCTTGGACTAATTAAGTCATTTCTCTCGTAACCTCTTCTTTGTTCTCCATTCTGGTCAACAATACCCCTTCTAACTCCTTCATTCCTACATAAGGCATAAGGCAGTGAAAACCCCTATACCCCTCACTTTTCATTCTTATGGAAGAAGGACTGGGAAGATCTATCAAAGGGACTTTATAGTAGGGTTCTCTAATAGGTCTTGTTATTCATGGTAACATCACCCTATCTCACCAACAATTTGTCGATGATACCCTCCTCATGAATCACCCATCTTTCAAAGAGGAAGAAAAAAATCAAAGAAACCTTGACCTCTTCTTATATGCCTTAGGCAACTCCATCAACCTAAAAAAATCCCAAATCTTCTTCTTCAACACCCCTCCTATTTCTCAAAGGAATATCAAAAGGATCCTTAGCTTATCCTCTGCCTTTCTCACCTCCAAGTACCTGGGAGATCCCCTGACTAACTCAACCATTAAGTATTCCTCTTAGTATAACCTTCTTGACAAGCTGAATAGCAAGCTTAATCGTTGGACCTTCCACTCCCTAAATATTTATGGGTGTCTGATGCTCCTCAAATATGTCCTCCAATCCATGCCTACTTATCATTTCCTGAAAAACATAAGAAATATCTAAAGGACCTTCTGATGAGCAGGATCTCATATTAAGAAAAAATAGCCTTTGGTGAAATCTGAAACCCTCTACCTCTCAAAAGTAAAGTGTGGTTTAGGTCTTCGAGATCCGAAGAAATCCAACAAGGTCATGGGAGCTAAGATCTAGTGGCAATGGATTAAGCACATAGTTGGACCATGAGTGAAATTATGGCACACTAAAAACGTCTAGGATGTGAACAAGTCAGATCTCGTTCATTTATCTTCACACTCTCAAGGCTACATCATATGGAATCAAGCTAGTATAAATCAAGCATTCATCCAACAACACAACATTTTTGAAATAAGAGATGACAGAAACAACAAAGTTCTAAATGTACTCATACAAAAAACTTCCAAGCCTGAGAAATTCTCTTCCACATCCTCTCAACATGTAGCATGCTCATAAATCTAATTGAAGCTTGGTTCATGAATACTGGGAAGAAAGAAACAAGAACTGACATTCAAAAATGCATATATCCACCTTTATCTAGGGAGTAAAACTCATAGTAAAATCAGAATTATTTCATGCAAATTCTCAACAAAAGAAAAATATGGAAGAAAGCAGGCTCAAACATCACGATATGGGGTTACAAAAACTCAGGAATCTTCATAGTTAAGAGCCTTACAGCATATTGACCCAAGAGCATGAGGACGCCCTAGATATGTTTTGGAAAGACCCGTGGTCTCAAAATTTATGGCCCAAAGTTTGTACGTTCACTTGGCTCGTGGCCAAATGTTGTATTCTCACATGGGAAAACTTAACCAAACATGGTTTTCATGTCCCCTCATGGTGCTACATGTACAAGACCCAACAAGAAACCATAGATCACCTATTTGACTCTTGCGATATAGCACATCTATGAAACAAGCTAGTGCAAGGATTTCAATAACCAAGCGGTCGGCCAAAGATCCATTCCAAAATATTATCATCAATCGAGTTTGGAAAATTTCCTCAAACCTTATGACCTCGGAAATTTGGAAAGATAGAAATCAAAGAATACTCAATGAAAAAAGCAACTCCCAAGAAGGCATTGGGTTCCTTTTTCATAAGAACATAGAATAAACCCTATTCATATCCAGATGGGATATTAAGGATTTCCAATGACCTCCTTATGGGAGATCCATTCTAGATTTGTGGAAATTTGGAACCCATAAAACTATAGGCAATTCCACTGTCCCTGAGGCCACCAATACTAGCTTAGAAGTTTGGAAACGTCGTCCAAAACAAAATTTCAAAATTAACTTTGTTGGGGCCTCTAAGGGAAATCCTATGGAGGCTAGCATTGGAGGGGTAATCAGAAATCAATATGGGAAAATTTTCAAAGTCTATAGAGATTACATTGAATAGGAAAGAGATAATATTATTTAACCTGAAGCTTTTATTCAAGATCTCTAAATCGCTTAAACAAAAATCCATCTAAAACCATCTCCACCCTATCATTATTGAAAGAGACTCCAAAATCATCATCAAAACAACTCACAACCTAATTAATGGATCCCACATCCAAATGCTCCCAAAGTTGGAGGTTGGAATATGACATGCAACAAATGACTCACATTCTATCTCAGTAAGAAGCCATCGTCTTCTCCCACACAAGACATAAATAAAAATCTCTAGCGGAATTCTTAGCGAACAAAGAAGTAGAATATCATGCTCCAAGACTTCACATTGGATTCTCATGCAGCAACATCATGGGCCACTCAGTGCGGGATCATAGTAGAGACAGACTATACCCCACCCTCTCAAATCCACGTGTCAGCAAATCAGATCGAAGGTCATCAAACACTAATGTCAGAAGTGCAAGGAAATTTATGTTTTGAGATTGGCTGCCAGCCATGCACCGTCAGTCACATTCATTGGAAATATGTGGAGTCATGGAGGCATCTGATCTCCTTCTCACATATCGAGGCACACATTACTTCTAGGTCTTTGATCTCATAGAGTAATAGGGATTCCATTCAACATTCTTCTCTACTAGAGTTTGAAATCAGAGGCAACAATGAACTCCACAATGGACAGGAGGGAGAGGAAAAGTTTGAGGTATTTGACTTGTAGTGGAAGTGAAGTTGGAGGCTACCAAAGGTTTGAAATTACAAGCGAAGTAACATGGTGCGTGAAAGAGCCAGGGTTAGGAGAGGTGGTAGAGGTCGTGGGCGTCGACCTCTTCCATTATGGCATAAAAAAAACGAGGAAAAGTTTTAAGAAGAGATTCCACCTCACATCTACCAATGGGAAGCAGGCATGGAAGCTTAGGAACATAGAGAAACCAACAACATAATTTTGGCAGTTCATAACTTGTTGGCTCGAGAGCTATGGTGTGAAGAATAAATCAGGGATAGGGCTAAACAATGGATGGTGGAGATAAAATCCAACGTCAACAGCACCCACATTGCTCTGAGAAATCTATACAAGTCGATGGGGTTAACATTTCCAACTCTTTTGTTGTCTGTATCAACCACTGACACCTTTGCAAGTTCTAAATCTGATATATATACTCTCTAGGTAACCTTCCAACCCAAAGGGGATCTCATAGGTGTTCAAGAGAAAGACCATGAGCCTGAGAGGGCCAGAGGTTCTCCAATAGTGGCTCAACATCCTAAACCAAGAGTGCCAAAATTGTCCATGAATGTTCAGTCCTCAAAAGGTGAGGCATCACAGTAGGCTGCTAATATTATCTCAGGCATGCTCCTAGTGGAATGGGAATGCCCTAACTAGTTCCATAAAGGATTTGATGACAAATTTAAGTGCATTGCTTTGAAGAATGAAGAATGGAGGGCTAATTTCAAGTTCAAACAAATTCAAAGCAGACAGACTCAATCCACTTGGCATCTACAAGATCTAATCGAGCACCATGCATGTCAAAGTACCTAGGCATTCCCAAGATAGGCCAACATAGCCTCTTTCTTCTCTTGGTATTTGTTGTATTCTCAGTTATGTAGGTTTTAACAGTTACATAACTAGCAATTCTGTCTTTGTTTTGTATGAAAATGAATTCTCATAGGGACCATCTAGTTTCCCTACCAAGGCTAAATGGTTTCTTTCTAGAATTTTCTCCATACACATTGCTATTCTCTAATCTAAAAATTTTTTAGTTGCTTCATGACTATATCATATGTAATTTTTTGATAATATAAGATCTAAATTGCTTAAAAAAAAATATAAATATTTCTAAATATAATTAAAAAAATATTACAAAACAAATAAATTTAAAAAGGACCAGTGTTTCTTTTTTTAAATAAGTTTTTACCAACATGAACTTGGCTAATAGAATGCTCTCCCATCAAGATTTAATCCTCACTCTAACTCTCTATCACTTTGGAGATCATGGATTTGACCTATCGAGAATTATAAAAACAACCTAAAGGAAAGTATCATGACACCACAGAAGTGATAGGAAAATTCATAAAGAGTTTTTTTGAATTATTTATATTGCACAATTTTTTGAGGAATTCAGGCTGAAGATAAGTACAAAGATAGCAAGACATTTTTTGTAGTTGAAGATATTAGCACGAAAGTGAGTGTGTGAGGCAGCAACGATGGGAAACTACACGTATCATTGTAGGAGAGTTTGAACAACTATATAGGCCACATGTGTGACACAACAGGGTTTTCTAGGACACATCTGTGGCATGCACGGGGATTTGAGGGGACCAAGTGGGTTGTTAATTTTGTTAGAAGAATTTATCTTAGTTTTCTTATGATTTCCTTGCAATTTTTGGAACCATTTTTTTAATTAAAGAACACATGATTTTCTTGAGGAATTAAATGATAAAAAGTGAGAGAATTATACTTTGTTATAATCTTATTTGATAATTTTTTAAAATTTTATTTAATAGTATTTTATATATATATATATATATAGATATAAGTAGAAAGTATAAGTTAATAAAGCAAAAAAATGACAAAATCATTTTATAAATAACTTTTAATTTGAAATTTGTACGAAGTTTACATTCTTCATAGCATTAGAACAATTTTCAATATAAAAGTTATTTTTTCGTATGTGGATTTTTTGCGTCATCTGTGTTGTGTTATTTGTATGTAAATAGTATAGTTTTCTAGATGTGAAAAAATATCCTATTAAATAAGTTTATACGTAATATTCACTAAATGAACGTAAATTTATGAATTCCACGAATAATACTCGTGCTACTATGTATTATTGCAAAGATTATTTTGATAAGACTATTAATCACTCGTTTTTGAGGATCCAAAAACATTGATTATTTATAAGGAAAAATTGTTTCCATCCTATTATATGCATGAAAGAAAGGAATAACAATTCCAATAACGTTTGTTTATTTATAATTGATATGTATTAAAATTAAAGGTAAATAAATGGTGGTGTTGTGAATGATTAGAGTTCAATTTCCATAATTTTGAAATTCAAAGGAATAATCATCATATTCAATAGATATTATGGAATTATATTACTTTAGCTAAGTAAAAATAGTAATAAAAATATAAAGTGAAATTTATGTCATTTTTACAATTTTATCTTTAATTGACAAATCACATGTTAGTGAGAAGATGTAGTTGTGTTTTTAAGTAATCTAGGAATATTTCTGATAAGTTGCCGTTAATATTTTAAGTTTCCAATATAACTTTAAATATGGTTAATTATTATTATTCATATGTTAAGTCTCCCATATAACTTTAAATACGGTTAGTCATAATTGGCCAAACCAATTTGCAAGATATAGCCAAAGAACATAAACATGGGAGGGTGATGCAGAGTAGTTTAGGTTTAAGTGATAGATTTAATATTGAATTTTCAAGCTTTAATTACCATTCCAATTCACTATATTTTAGGTGAGAAGCGTTATCGTGATGTTTAATCATTTGAGAAAGGCACGTATAGCAATGGCTAGAAATAGATAAAATGTTTGCTCGACTTGTAGATTAGATTTTACATTTGTCTCAGCACATATTTTGCATAAATACAAATAAAGATTTTGTTGTTATTATGATGGATTTAGATTTTGTTGTTATTATGATAGATTTCTATCTTATTTAAGGATATTATTGCTCATTAACAATCTATATGATCAAAGATAATTTTTTGTTTTGGGTCACATATGAATCAATTATTGATAATAATTTATTTACCTATCAATAATGATATACCTAAAAAAAATTCATTAGTTAAATGTAAATGAGTTCATGTAATCTAATATATTAAAATATTAGTTTATTACAATATATTTATTAAAATACACATTATTCATAATTATTAATTTCTTAAAATTTTAGTTATTAATGTAGTTATATAAGTTTAATTAACTCGTAAATAGAGGATAAAGACTAACATCAAAATACTTAATAATATATATTGTTTAAAATTAAAAGAAAACATAAAAATTAGATAAATTATAATTTTATTTTAAATTATTATTAATTATAGAAATATATATTATATATATATATATATTATTATATATAAACACGGAACAAATGTCCTAATCATACAGAAAATTATTCATTTATAAAATAGATTTTGTTAAAATAACTTGAAACGGTTAAACTAAAAGCCCAAGTCTTAGATTTATAAACAAGTGGGAATGTGTAGATATGTACAATATGAGCGCATTTTGTTAAATTTTATTTTCAAAATGTTATTTTATATTATTTGTATATGAAAGATTTATATATATATATATATATATAAAATTATATTAATTATTTTTATTATTTTAAGTTTTTTATTAATTTCTAATTTAAATTTATATAAAATTTTAAATATTTTTTTTATTTTTTATTATATGTGTTATTGGATTTGGAGATTGGGATTATTATATTCATCAAATATTTGTATGGTTATATTAAAAAATATTTATATCAGGTAGATTCATCTAGAGATAACATCTCAAATAACAAAAATTCGACTAATTGATCTAACTTTCCGAGTTTTTTTTTTTTAATATGTAGTTCACCCGTAACCTCTATACTAGTACTAAACAGATCCACTCTAAAAAATCAGTTTATAGTGGTTGAACTATAAAATTCCATTTTAAAATTAAAAATATGACCTCTTACTAACAAAAATGCTTTAATGATAAAGTCTTGACTAATTAAATTAACCTTTAAAACTAATCATAAACACATTAGTTTATTTTAATTAATTATTCAAAATACCATAAAAAAAATACCAATAGTATTTATTTTAAAAAAAATATGATAATAAAAATGATAATTTCCTTTTTCTAAAACATGGAAAGTTATCTTTACTATTTTTTCCCGTAGATAAATACATGTATGTATACTATACTATTATGGACACATAGTATAGAGTAATTTTTTAAATATATTTGAAAACCGAGAGATTAATCAAAATTGAAACCTCTTCAACTTAATTATGTTTCGGAATATGCTTTAAGATGCACTTTTTCGATAAAACAATTTATGTGATAAAATTGCTACACACGTTATTAATAGAAAAAACATCAACCAGTTTTAGGAATTATGTTAAAAAGTGGTGAAATAAATAGGTAGGTTTTTTTCAATAAATTTATAAAAGAATTTTCTTATAAATATTTATAATAAACTAATTCAGTTTGTAACGGAGATTAGTATACTTATATTATCAATATAGTTGATTTAAATCTATAGATATATACAACATTCATTATCTTAATACTTATTATTTTATTAAAAACTAACTATTTTTCATTATAATAACTACATAATCATATAATCTTTTTATTTATATATTATACTTATAGGTTAACATTATTTTGTAATTTTATATTAATAGTACATATTTTTATAATATATTAATAGTATATTAAAATTATAATATAATCACATATATCTTAATAAACATTAAGTATTATCAAAATATATTTTATCTTTATCGTTTATATATTTTCAATCTAGTATATAAAATATTTAGATTATCTTAATAGTTGATATAATATAATTATAATTAATGAATACTTTAATAATAATATCCTATCAAAGCTAAATTCTAGGTTTTTTATATCACTCTCATATACTAAAATTATTATTTATTAATCTCTTGTGTTTAAATATTGATTCCAGGTATTAATACTTTAGTCATTAGATTTTAAATCACGAATTAATAACTAAAGACATTAAATTTATAAATCCAATAATTATTAATATTATAAACAAGCACTAATACGCGCCAATGGTTTAATTTATAAACCTAATGAATTTGAAGCCTAAGGAATAAATATTATAAACTTAAAAGATCAAACCCAACGATCAATATTAAAAATACATGGATTAACAAACCCTAAAAAATAACATTTTAAACCCAAGGGATTAATAAACCCTGGGAATAAATATTTTCAAACTCAAAGGTTTAATAAACCAAATGGATTATTAATATTATAAACCTAAGGGATTAAATTATAAACCTAGTGAATTCTTAATATTATAAACCAAAGGGACTAATAACCCGGAAAGTTTGATATTATAAACCCAACAAATTAGTAATCCCACGGGATAAATATTATAAACCTAAGTAATCAACCAATACAAGAGATCAAATAAAACCACAAAATATTTATACCCAACATTTAATATTTTAACTCAACCACATTAGTTAATATGATTGAAAAAGCAATACCATTAACATATAATCATAAATTAATTTCATATACTTAATAATAAATAATAAAAATAACTATTAAATCAATATTATTTATCATTATAATTACTCTATTAATATTAATTATAAGTTTATATATTATTATTTTATATATTTTAAAATAGTTATGGTTATTTACTAATTAATCTTTTATGTAATTATCAATATTATTTGTAGTTAATTTTAATATCATGGTTAATAATAATATTAAATAAATAATATAATTAGATATTAATTATTATTATTCATTAAAAAAAACAATCGATATTGTATTTTTAAAATTTAGTTAATAATACCCCGAATCCGGGTGTGCGATTAGCGACAACACCTCACCCTCCTACGTGCCCTGCGTCAGGCCGCCGGAACGGCACCTGGACGGACACTGCGAGGAGGTCCCTTCGGGATTAATTGATTCCAGTTCTCGATGGAAGGCATTCAATGTTATATGTTAATTCACTACGTGGAGGTCCCTTCGGGCATTTACGCTGTTCAGTCGTTTGCAGGTGAATTAATGTCTCTCCGCGGCTCGACCTTGCAGCCCCCTAGCGATATAATGGACCTCTCCTCGCCTAGTTGCAGACATTCCCTGCAACATTCCTTCCGTCAGCTTAATCTCCGGTCTGCCCAGCCAGAGGTCGATCCCTCCGCGTCTGTTGTTCCCTGGTCTCTCATTGGCATTCAACAAAGCGCCCGCAGCAAGACTTCTGAGGAAGCCATGACTCGTAGCCGCGGTGTGCCTCGCAGAGGAAGCTCCTCAGCCTCCAGAGGATGCGCCCGTCCATCTCCTTCTCCGCTTATAATCCCCATCTCCTCCGCCTCCCCGTCTTTGCCTCCGCCCACCCCCTCCAGGCCTGCGCCCAATTCCTCATTCCAGAATTCGCACTTCACATTTCGGAGCCGTCTCAATCAACCCATTATTACCTTTACCACTACTATCATGGTTTCAGAAGAGGCAGAAATGCCTGTTGAGCCTCTCAGTTCTTCCACTACCCCGTCCCCTGAGGAAAGCCTCTCTCATGGGGCTGAGACCAATCCTAATCCAGCAGCCATGCACATGCAGGAAGATTCTCCGAAGAATGCTGAGGTTTTTAGTACGCCAATCGTGGAGGAAGACGAGGTAGTGGCTTGCGGTCCTGTTTAGCACAACTTTGGCATCCTGCACCTGATCAATCAGTCTGAGGAAGGCGTAATTGAAGAAGATGAGGCTTCACGGCCATCAGCTCCGGAATTGCAGACAGCCAGGCGCACCGACCCACAGACCTCGGGCGAGTAAGCTTCTCTTCAGTTGGGTTGAGGTTTCTGCTCAGTTTTTTGTTTCTCTTCTCCTCTCTTCAGCTCACATCTTTCTCCCTCTCGGATATGTTTAATGTAATGTTGAGGCCGACCTCAACCATGTTTGTTTTTTGCTGAATCACATGCTCTCGTGACTAGTCAGAAAATTCTGGTGGTTAGCTTCCTCTGCTTGGCATCTCTTGCAAGCAAGAAGCACTTTTGTAATGACTTTAATCCCTCTGCTATCCTGACCAAACTTCTCTCACAGGCACAGAGGTCTCTCTCTGATCAATAGTCTTTCTGCTAAGGGCTGGGAAACTGGCCCTCTGAGGCATAGACCTCATTGTAAATATTTTTTCTTTTTATTTTAATAGAATTAGCACTTATTCAGAAAAAAAAAATGAAAAAATAAAAAAATAAAAATAAAATAAAAAAAATTAGTTATAATATAAAGGAACTTATTATTATAATATTATTATTATTATTATTATAAATAATTTATTTATTATTTATATTTATTAAAAAATAAAATTGTATTTTTAATTTATATTAAATTATTTAATATCAATTAAACTTAAAGAATTTATATTAAATCCAAAGATTAATATTATAAACTCTATGAATAATATTAGGCCCTAGGAATATGAACCCTTAAATTAATAAACCCAAGGGATTGATATTATAAATCTCGGGGAATAATAAACCTAAGGGATTAGTACAAAAAAACCAAGGAAATAATATTACACTTAAGGGATTGATATTATAAACCCAAGGGAATAATATTACACAGAAGGGATCAATATTATAAATCCAAGGTATATAAACCCTAAGATAAGCATTGTAAACCCTAGAATTGTCATGGTTGACCATGGTTGATTTTCATATTGAGACAATCTTTGTGACAATGCAGTGTTGCACCATGGTTGACCATGGTTGACCATGATTGATTTTCATACTAAGAAAATATTTCTCATAATGTGACGTTGGACCATGATTGATTATGATTATAAACCAAGGGGATTAATATTATGAACCTTGTGGATAATATTAAACCCTAAGAATAAGGGCTCTTAGATTAATAAACCTAAGGGATTCATATTATAAACCCAATTGAATAATAAAACAAAGGGATTAATACTAAAAGCCCAAGAGATTATAAACCAAGAGAATAATATTAAACTCAAGGGACCAATATTATAAACCCAAGGTATATAAACCCCAAGATAAATGTTATATACCCTTAAAAAAAACATGGTTGATCATGGTTTACCATGGTTGATTTTCAGTTTGAGACAATATTTGTCACAATGCGAAGTTGGACCATGGTGGACCATGGTTTATTTTCATTTTGAAACAATATTTGTCATAATACAATGTTGGACCATGGTTGACAGTGCTTGATTTTCATATTGAGGAAATATTTGTCACAATGTAACATTGGAACATGTTGACCATGATTGACCATGATTATAAACCTAAGGGATTTCTATCAAACCATAGTATTAATATCATAAACCCTATGAATAATATTTCGTGTTGAGACAATCTTTGTCAGAATGTGACATTGGACCATGGTTGACCATGTTTGATTTTCATATTGAGATCATATATGTCATAGTGCGACGTTGCATCATGGTTGACCATGGTTGACCATGATTTATTTTCAAAAGGAGATAATCTTTGTCATAATGCAACATTGGACCATGGTTGACCATTTTTATAAACCAATGGGATTTGTATTAGACCCAATGATTAATACTATAGACCCTAGAAATAGTATTATTGATGCAGGAGCATCCAGCTCTGAGGAGACACAAAGTGGTTGACAGTGTCATGAAGAGACCAGAACACACAGTCGTATTTACAGAACTGGACAGGTGTCAACTTGTCAGTTACTGTTCAGTTTATTTTACTTGTTTTAATTTATTTTTTTCCAGAAGGTCAATTAGAGTTAGGAACTGTTTCTTTTTCAAATAGAAATTCTAAACAGCAAAATAGATTGTCAGTTAACTATTTCCTATTATTAGTTAATTAGACTCTTTACTAGTTTTATTAGTTAGGACAGTTAGAAACTAAAAGACTGCTACAAATCTGTTAGGGTAGTTCTTGAACAGAACTGTACTGGTTTAGGAGTCTTTTAAAAACAGAAAAATAATCATTGTAGGGGATTCCTCAAACAGAGAAAGGAAAGATATACAGTCATTCTACAAATTAAATATTTTTCATCATTCAATCTCAAATGATATTATATCATCACTGTAATACTAACATGCATGCATTATAATAAATTCCTGTGTCATAATTGAAGTGAGAATAGCAAAACAGAGGACCGACGGGAAGAACCGAACAAGAAGAACGAACAGCACAGAGTTGTAACTACCACCTACAGACAAGAGAATGAGAATTCCAATGCAGATAATTTACAGATAGAGCGAGGCTAACGCACAGTGCAGAGCCAACATTTAAATATCAAAGACAGATAGAACGAGGGTTCGGCAAACATTCACATTTCCAGGTAAAACGAAACCTAGTTATATGTTGCAATTGAAAATATAGCTAATGCCGGAATGAATACATATGCAATCGAAACGTCCCTTTCATATATTGTTAATCAAAATTAACACAGCCCAAAACATTCATTTTTTCCTTGCCGAATGAAATTTCCATTAAAAAGTCAGAGATTCGAAACAGAGTTTCGAGTAACATATGTATAATTAGAAATCAAATCAACTACAGCCATAGCCATCAACGGAACAGAGTTTCGAGCAACATATATACAACCAGAAGCCAAAACAGTTATAGCCATAGCCCTCAACGGAACCAACAGATAAGGGTTTGGATAAACCTAGGGTTTTAAATAGCTGAGCAACAGAAAGTGACAGGAGGAGGGTTCGAAACCATGAACCTTTAAAAACATAACCAGACAACTCGATACAGTGCGATGGCTTAAAAGCCCTTAAAAAAAACCCAACAAGGGTTTGAACAAAAAGAGTCCAACAATCATGTTACAGAAGTAAGGCCGAGGCTACGAATAGAGCCAAAGAGAAATCATTACATAGAAAACAGAGCATCCTATTGTTCCACAGCAAAGGCGAACTACCCTAGAACCAGAATCATCCTACAAATAACTACAGTCATATATGTGAAGACGCTACCCATAAGAGCCGAGAGGAGAAGCTGTTCAGTGAGTGAGGAACACCTCGAGCACGGGTCAACCACCTGGACTCACCTGCAACCAAACCAAAACGGGTTAGAGGCCTGTATAATTATATATATAAGCATTTAAAGTTGAAAGAAAAACCGGAGGGGACCAGAAGTCTTACCAGAAACCCTGGGAGCCGAGAAGAATACCAATACAAGAACAAAACCCTGAAAGACCAGTGGCAGAGGTGGTTAGAATCTGAAGGAGAAGGGTGGAAATACGATAACAAGGAACCATTCCTTACCTGCACAGTAGGGATGAAGCACAAAACTTGGAGAAAAGACCTATCATGGAATGAAATCATCGATTAACCAGATTGGAACAGTATTGACATCAAAAAAATAATCAGACAAACATACAGTTAACAGGTTGTTATCGTGCAGAGCCAAATGTGCCTTCACAGGCCGTCAAGATCTCACCTCCCATAACTGTCGAAGACCAGAGATAGCCACAGAGTCGGTATTCGAACCAGAGCAATAGAGAACCAGAGTTCCCCCACAGACAGAGCAAGCTTTCGGCGCGGCAGAACAACGAAAATTACGAAATGACGAAGTAAGAGTTGACAAAAGTCAGGTTGGTGTGAAGAGAACCGGAAAGTGTGGGTGGCAACCGGTCAAGACCTTTCCAGAAACCCTAAAACCATTTTCGAGGAGCGTACAAACATTAAAGTCAACCATAAAGTTCGTCCGGACGCGGGTCATTTCGACAGAGATATTTTGTTAACGACGGGAGGCCGTCAATTATACCCTAGGAATAAGAAACCTTAGATTAATAAACCAAAGAGATTGATATAATAAACCCATGGAATATAAAACAAAAGGATTAATACTAAAAACCCAACTGATTAGAAACCCATTGCAATAATATTGAACTTAAAGGATAAATATAATAAATCCAGTGTAATAAACCACAAGATAAATATTATAAACCCCAAAATAAACATGGTTTACCATGGTTATTTTCATATTGAGACAATCTTTTTCACAATGCAATGTTTTTTTTTTTCCAAAGAAAAAATTAGCAACTTAATATTAATAAAAACAAAGAGTTGCATTTAGTAGATGAATTGAAGCATTCCAAAGGTTTTCTCGAAGGACTCCTGTGCATGAAACACACGTAGTAGCAAATCTACCTAGAAAAATAAAAAGATAAAAAATTAAAATTACACATTGCTAGCAGAACTCGACTTGTCTTTTTTGCCTTTTTTCTTTTGAACATTTTTCCAGACCCCTACAGGTGGAGAGGTAGTGATGATTTCCAGCTAATTATTTCTTGTAAAATTTGAGGTTTCTTTGTCTAAATCAGAGGTTTCGGAAACATGTGGTCACTTATTTCCACCAATGCCTTAGTTTTTGTTATTTTCCTCTACTTGACTTTCAAGTATCGAATTAACTATTGAGTTATTTGGATTCTCTAGTTATTTATTTTGATCTTCATCCTTTTCATCTCCCTTCTCATGTGGGCCTTGTTGTTTTTCCATCTCTTGTTGTTGATGGGTTTCATCTTATTCTTCTTCATCCTCATTTGATGAAGAGGGTTCTTGAAATTGCCATCCTTTTTGCTTTTGCATTCTCTTTTTGTTTTTTCTTTGCTTGTTTGCATGTATTTTACAGATGCCCTATTTGGTGGTGGACCCTACATCTAAAAGCTGTATTTTCAAAATCAAGCCACTATATCCACTTAAAATATTTATGTTTTAGATTTAGGTAATTATGGAGGCCCTTAATCAAATCCATCTCCACACATATGCATGTAGGGGTGAAGATCCCTTTGTCCATTCTTTCTCAAGCTATCTTTAGGTACCTTCCAAGGGAGTTCCCTATGCCTTCTAGAACCTCATGGTGCCAAAAAGGTTGCGGAAGGTTATGTAGCCTCATCCATACTGTCATTTTTGTGACCACCATTGTATTTGTGTTAAAACCAGAGAACCATGGGGTAACAAAGAGACCGATCCTTCCCCAGAACCATGGCCCATCATTTATGATGTAGTTTTAGTCTTTTTGGGTATCAAACTGAACCACAAAAAAACCTTTTGCACACAGATCAATATCACATTCTCTAGTCTAGTTTTGGTAGATCCATTCATTGAGCTCTTCACATTTTGGCCAGAATCCATTAAAGAGACCATTTATGGCATTTGTGTGTAAAATAATGAAGAGATCACTTACTTCTAGAAATTCAATGGACAGACTTGGTGCTTTTTCTATCTTTTCTACAATGTAAATGGTCCTGCAATTGTTAGAGTTGGGGCTTGATTGTCATGTGTTGCAGGTTTCTTTATTAGAGCTTCCTTAAATGAGGCTTGTCCCTTGTTGGTCAGATTTTCACTTGCTGTTATGCTTGCTCCTGTGACCCCTCTTTGCAACCTTAGATTTAGGATGATGGTGTAGTCACATTTAATCTCATAATATTTCAACTGGATCTCTTCCTGCAATGCTTTCCCAAAGAAAATCGAACTTTGTGATAAAATACGAATACTTGTAGCTTCTTCGGCTTTTCGCTTTAAATCAATCACCATATTTGTTTCCCGAACCCATATCATTATTGATTTCCCATATATGGTTTTGATGAAGATCTGATATAAATCCTATGGATATGGGGTTAGTTCTTTGTTTTCCTTGTTTGGTGGATGTTTCCTTGAACTTATTATGCATAAATCCCACCTCTTCTCTTCTTTCGTTTTTCCTTTCATTTTGTGCCTAACCCCAGTGAAAAGGGAGGATTTCCTTGCCTACAACACTAGTCCTTTGTTGGGGGAATGGTAAGGCTTATCCACCCTCAGCACATCCTTTTGATAATAAATAAAACAACATTTGTCTAGAAAAAGGCATAAAAATAAATTTCGACTGAGCCTCCAATAGGGAGGCCTTGGGGGAGAGTGAAGGCATGGTGATTACATGTTCCCAACCTAAGAAAGTTTTTCTAGTTGTCAAAGAGAGAATAGTTGTAATTCCAAGAGAGATCATGTGAAATGCTAAGGGTTGCATGCCAAACCAGAACATCTGTGCCCTGAGAACTAGGTGTCATTCACATTCCCTACTTCATTTCCCTTGCTCCCAACCTTCGATCCGACCTGTAGACCATCAAATTTTGGCCCCATTGCATGAAGTATCAAAGCCTGAAACTCAAATGTATCTTGTGTATACTGGTGAGCAGCAAGGGTACAAATCCTTTGCATGCCATCGGTCAGGATATCACAATGCAATGTTATACCATGGTAGACCTTGATTTATTTTCACATTGAGACAATCTTTGTCACAAGGTGTCATTGGACCATGGTTGACCATCACTAACAATGATTATAAATCAAAGGGATTTATATTAAACCCTAGGATTAATATTATAAACCCTATGAACAATATTATACTTAGGAATATGAAGCCTTATATTAATAAACACAAGCGATTGATATTATAAACCCAAGTGATTAATTGTAAAACCCCAAAGTATTATAAACCCAAGGGAATAGTATTAAACCCATGGGATTAATATTATAAACTTGAGGTATATAAACCCTAAGGTACATATTATAAACCCTAAAATAAACATGATTGACTGTGGTTTACCATGATTCGTTTTCATATTGAGTCAATCTTTATCACAATGCAACATTGGACCATGGTTGACCATGGATGAGCATGATTGATTTTCATATGCAGACAATGTTTGTCAATGTGACATTGGACCATTGTTAATTTTAACATTGAGAAAACCTTTGTCACAATGTGACGTTGGACCATGGTTGACCATGTTTAACCATGATTATAAGCCTAGAGGATTTATAATAAACCTAAGGATTCATAGTATAAATGTGATGAATAATATTACAACCTAGGAATAAGAACCCTTAGATTAAAAAAGCTAAGATACTGATATTATAAACCCAAGGAAATCATAATCCCAAGGAATTAATACTAACAATTCACAGGATTATAAACTCAATGGAATAATATTACAACCTAGGAATAAGAACCCTTAAATAAGAAAAGCTAAGATATTGATATTATAAACCCAAGGAAATCATAATCCCAAGGAATTAATACTAACAATTCACAGGATTATAAACTCAATGGAATAATATTAAACCCAAGGGATTAATAATATAAGTCCTAGGTATATCAAACATAAGGTAAATACTATAAACCTATTGAAAATGAAAACAAGAAATGTTAAAAATAGCATCTAGAAGTTTCAATTTAATTTGTCCTTGAATTAAATTGAGAACCGAATTGAAATTCTACTCTCATAGCAACTTGTAATAGTTAACTAAGTTAAGTTGACTTAGTTGGACTAGTAAATTCGAGATTGAAGTCTATCTAGAGTCATGTAGAGGGATTCCTAAAATTTAGGGGTCCAGGTTGAATTATTTTGAGTTGTAATTAAATAACTTAGTCTAACTAAGTTATAGTCAGTTAAACTAGTTCTAACTATTGGAGAAACTAGTAGAGATCTAGTAGTGGAGTACTGCACCAGTGCTTCACCAGTACCACACCCGTTAACTGAAGATTCACTCATAAATAACTCATGCATGTCATTCCAGAAGAAGACCTAGTTGAGATTAGAGTTTAGGGACAGTGTAGTATTAGTTGTATCATATTTCCTGGTTTGTACAGATGGTCCATGAGATCATTAGAGGGCCTGTGTTTGGATTCCAAAATTGTTATGGAGAAGGAATTTCTACATTTAAGAGAGGCTAATTCTCTTAGGGATTTCACAAGGAAGTAGGGACTTGGAAGGCTAGTAAATTGGCTAAGTGTTGGCCATAGTCAACTTAGGAAGCAAAAAGTTAGATTGTACTAATGCAGGAATTGTTCGCGTTGAACAAGAATTGTATTTTCTTCTTAGAAATTCTAGTTAATGTAATATAGATAGTGGACGTTTTAGGAGTTGCTTTCCCTAGATAAATATTGTTTTATGTGCGATTGATATTTTTCATTTTTTCTTATTGTTTTAATCGATCAATTTGGTTTCTGCTGAACTATAGAATGGATTCTTGTCTTGTGTTTGAGCATATCACATAAGCGATTGAATCTATAATAAAAAACTACATGGTATCAGAGCTATATTTGTACAAATATACATGGTATTAGAGTTGTAGAAATTTCTACAAAACCCTAAAATAAACCCAATTGACCATGGTTTACCATAGTTGATTTTCATATTGAGACAATCTTTGTCACAATATGATGTTGGACCATGGATGATCATGGTTGATTTCATATCGATACAATCTTTGTCACAATGTGACATTGAAAAATGGTTGACCATGGCTTACGATGGTTGACCATGGTTGACAGTGCTTGACCATTATTTACCATGGTTGGCAATCGTTGACCACAGATCATTTTCATATTGAGACAATCTTTGTAAGAATGTGACATTGGGCCATGGTTGACCATGATTGAATTTCGTACTAAAATGAACTTTCTCACAATGCAATGTTGGACCATGTTTGATCGTCGTTGACAATGCTTGATTTTCATAATAAGACAATCTTTGTTGTAGTGTGACATTGGAACATGGTTGACCATGATTTACCATGGTTAATTTTCATATTGAGACAATCTTTGTCATAATGCAACGTTTAGCCATGCTTAACCATAGTTCAAACCTTTGATTAATAAACCCAAGGGATTGATAATACAAAACCAAGGGAATAATAAATTGAAGGGATTAATACTAAAACCCCAAGAGACTATGAACCCAAGGGATGATTATTATAAACCTAATTTATAAATACCTAAAGACAAATATTATAAACTCTAAAATAAACATGGTTGACCATGGTTGATTTGCATATTGACATAATCCTTGTCACAATCTGATGTACAACAGTGGTATACCATGTTTGACCATTATTGATTTCCATATCAACGTTATCTTTGTCATAATGTGACATTGGACCATGGTTAAACAAGGTTGATTTTCATCATGACAAAATATTTGTCACCATGCAACATTGGACCATGGTTGATCATGATTGATTTCACACAACATGGTTGGCCATGGTTTACTAGGGTAAGCCAAGATTGACATTCATTGACCATGGTTGACCATGATTGACATTCATTGACCATGGTTGACCATGATTGACCACATTTCAACATGATTGATATTTTAAAGCAAAGGGAATAATAAACACAATACAATAATACTAAAAGCCCAATGGGTTATAAATCCTAGGGATTAACATTCAACTGAAGGAAACAATATAAACCCAATGTATATAAACCCTTAAATAAACATGTTTGACCATGTTTCATCATGGTCAACTTTCATATTGAGACAATCTTTGTCACAATGTGATGTAGGACCATGTTTGACCATGGTCCACTTTTTAGGTTTAAAATATTGATCCATTGTTTTTATAATATTAATAATACCTTGGGTTTATTGATCTGTTGTGTTTATAATATTAATAATCCCTTGGGTTTATAATATTAATCCACTGGGTTTGTTGATCCCTAGGGTTTACAATATTAACAATTGCTTGGCTTTATTAATCCCTTATTTTTTTAATATTAATTCCTTTGGTTTATAATACTAATCCCTTGGGTTTATAATATCAAAAGTCCTTTGGGTTTAAAATATTTATCTCTAGGATTTATTAATCCATTTAGTTTATTAATATTAATAACCCATAGGTTTTATTAATCCTTTGGGTTTGTGGTAAGACTATGATTGACCATGTGTGGCTATTATTAATCATCGCTTACTATGTTTTGACTATGGGTAGACTATGGTTAGCAAAGGCTTGAATATGTTGTTATTGTGGTTTAATTATGGTAGAAAACAATTACCTGCAGTTAGACTATAATTTGTCGATAGTTGACTATAATCTAACGAAAGTTACCATTGTAAATATCATTTACCCACTCATAAAATTGAACCACAGCTACACATACTTGTAAATATAAACTCTTTCAAAAAATTAATACTTATAAATATAAGCTCTCTTCAAAGTACTTATAAACCTAAATATTTCACCTAATATTAATTTTAATATTAAACTTAAATAACATATTATAAAAATAAACTTAATATTAATATTAATAAACTTAATATCATAATAACATACTATCATTTTACCCTTTTTAGAGTTCAAACGACAACTTACTTCCATTTCTAAATATAAACTCTCTTAAATGTCCTTGTATGGATAATAAAATAATTAATACTAAATGAATATAATTTAAACCTAATATTCAATTTAATATTGAACTTGTGATTTTTTAAAACAAAAATCTAATATTAATATAACTTAATATAGCTTCTTAAATGGAATGATAAAATTTAAATTCTATAATACATATCATTATACATAAATTAAACTTCTTTTATTATGAATAATTAAT